>PVIU01017909.1:0-40627 GCA_004026605.1 Ondatra zibethicus
CATCCTTAACTGATAACCTGCATACATCCTTAACTGATAACCTGCATACATCCTTAACTGATAACCTGCATACATCCTTAACTGATAACCTGCATACATCCTTAACTGATAACCTGCATACATCCTTAACTGATAACCTGCATACATCCTTAACTGATAACCTGCATACATCCTTAACTGATAACCTGCATACATCCTTTACTGATAACCTGCATACATCCTTAACTGATAACCTGCATACATCCTTAACTGATAACCTGCATACATCCTTTACTGATAACCTGCATACATCCTTAACTGATAACCTGCATACATCCTTAACTGATAACCTGCGTACATCCTTTACTGATAACCTGCATACATCCTTACCCAGGGACTGGGATCGAGAGGGAGAGAACATTGGAGCTGAGAGCTGAGAGAGAGTAATGAGGTTCAGCACTAGGAAAAACTGGAGAGAAAAGAGTCAGAGAAAGTGGACCCAAAGATGGACCATGAGAACCACTGTATCCCTTGAAGTTCATGAGCTGGAAACTGGAACATCAGTGAGGTTGTTGTGATGGGTGCAATAAGAAGCGTCACTACAGGACGAAAGTGTTATTTCTCAGAAGTGGGTTATTTGTGGAAGGACGGGCCTGGGTCTCTCTTACGCTCTTTATTACTTTCCTTAGCTTTCTACCATAAATGAAACAAAGCAGCCCCAAATGGATAGCCCCTTAATCTTGGCCTTCCCAGCCCCCATATTTGTGTTCATTATAATGTAGCATGAATTCTAATTGGTCTTAATAAATAAAACCTGGGGTCAGATATTGGGGGTGAAAGCCGAACGGTCAGAGAGCATAGCCACTAGAGAGACCGTTCACCTCTATCAGTGCTCACAGTGAAGGGGCGATTCTGTCCTCAGACTGTGACTGTCTCCATCAAACCTCAGACTGCACTGAGCTCCTGTCTCTTCCCACCTTGTATTCCTCCCTCCGCCCAGCCATATCTCTCCTGTCTCCACCTCCCTAGTGCTGGGATTAAAGATGTGGGATCCCAAGTGCTGGGATCACCTTTGTGTGAGATCAGTTTCTCTTTTAGAAAGATTCAATTTTATGTAGCCCAGGGTGGCCTTGAACTATCAGATATCTATCTGCCTCTGTCTCCCAAGTACTAGATTTAATGGTGTGAGCCATCACTCTCTGGCCTCTAGTGGTTTAGCGCTGCACTCTGATTTTCAGGCAAGCTGTATTTGTTAAAACATAAGCAAAGTATCACTACATTTCTCTTTTTTGTCTAAAATAAAAAGGCTAGACTAATATAAGAAAACTATATACAATAAGTACAATAATTATATACAATATATACAGGCAATAAGTACATCAACAATGTCTAGTCCATTTGCATTTGACAAATTCAGGGAAAATACTCCATTATCTATCCTATCTTGGTGAGTCCAAAGTGTTGTATATAATTCACTTTTTTTTTTTTTTTTTTGGTTTTCAAGACAGGGTTTCTCTGTAGCTTTGGAGCCTGTCCTGGAACTAGCTCTTGTAGACCAGGCTGGTCTCGAACTCACAGAGATCCGCCTGCCTCTGCCTCCCGAGTGCTGGGATTAAAGGTATGAGCCAACACCACCCGGCTTATAATTCACTTTCTATTCTAACTTGCATTACCAATTCAAAATTATCTTTTTATGTCTCTCAACCTTATACATTTTACGCCTCTTTAGTGAGTTTCTTTTCTGTGTCTACTAAACAAGAAAAACTGTAATTCTAACTATCTAGTCTTCAGTTTCCTCAGAGACCTGGGAAGGAAATAATACTGAGTAAGCAAGAAGTGCAAGCAAGCAACTTCAAAAAATTGTGAGAAATGACAGAAACAGCTGGCTGCCTGGACAGTCACCCAAAGCTCCTTTGCAATGTTGGGGCATCCATCTTTGGTCTACAGGCCTACATCTTGTTTCATAGGAACAAGAGTAAAAATATATGTACAGTATGTTCTAACAAAATTAATCTCAAATTTGTATCAATATACAAAATTTGTATACAATCTATAAAAATCCAATCCAGGTCTGGAGAGATGGCTCAGCAGTTAAGAGCACTGACTGTTCTTCCAGAGGTCCTGAGTTCAATTCCCAGCAACCACATGGTAGCTCACAAACACCTTCAATGAAATTTATTTATACTGTATAAATAAATAAATAAATCTTAAAAAAATCCAATCCAATGTAAAATATTTAAAACCAGTGGTTGCTTTTTAAAAGTAGATTCAACAATCCACCTTTTCATCTTATCAATTCTATATTCCCCTTTTTCTTTTCAGAACAAGAACCCTGAATCTAATCTCTTTGTTTAACCTTTTTCATGACCATTATCAATAATGACTTGTAACCAATCCCACTAAACAATGACAAATATCCATAACCCAACTGAAAGACCAAAAACTACCCTCCCACCTTTTAGGTGTGGGTGTTGTGTTCTTAAATTTACTTCCTGATGTCTGGGGGAACAGCATCTTTAGGGGAATCCTGAAAAGAAAACTTTGGGTTAATTGTCAAGCCCTGGGAGAGGTAGCTGTATCATTTGTTTACCAGTCTCTACTTAAGAAAGTAAAGGGCTTGTCTCAAGTCCTGGCTAGCGAGAGTAGTCTGTGAGGCTGGATGGTCTCAGGTAGCCACCTTGAAATTATACAGAGCAGGGACATTGTGTCCAGATAGCCACACTGTACACAGCTGGTTACATTGCATGCAGCTGGTTAAATTGTATGCACATTTGGGAAGTAGACAAAGATGAAGGCTGGCGCTCAACTTGCTTTTCGTTTAGTCTCTGACCCTCAACCATGGATTGGCATGGACCACACTTAGGGTGGAATGAAGGTTTGAGTAAGAATGCCACCCCCATAGGCACATATAATTGAAGACTTGGTCCCCAGTTGGTGGAACTATTTGGGAAGGATTAGAAGGTGTGGTCTTGTTGGAGAAGGTATATCACTGAGCGTGGGCTTTGAGGTTTCAAGCCCACACCACCCGTTAGCTCTCTCTCTCTCTCTCTCTCTCTCTCCTACTTGTACATAAGAATGTAAGCTCTCAGCTACTCTCCCATTGCTTGCCTGCTTGCCTGCTGCCATGTTCCCCACTGTGACAGTCATAGACGCTAACCCTCTGGAACTGTAGACCCCCAAGTTGTCTTGGTCATGTCTCTTCAGAGCAATAGCAAACTAATTAAGACAGCTGGGTCTTCCCATCCTAGCCCAATCTAGAAACTCACTCATAGATGTGCTAGAGGTTTATTTCCCAGGCAACTCTAGATCCTGTCAGGTTGATAGTCAACTTGAACCATCCTGATGACCACAAAGAAAGCAAGATGAAAGCACACAGGATGAAAATCTTGGGAGTCTTTCTGGGGACACAAACACATACATAAACAAAATGCCTCAGTGGCTCCCCTGCCCCCCAAAAGAATCACTACTTGATATAAAATATTCTACATTCTCTGAACCAGTATTGGGTGCTAGGAGTATTATCTAGTTCTGCAGTATTTTTTATAAAAGATTTTCTTTTTTTGTTTGTTTGTTTGTTTTTTCAAGGCAGGGTTTCTCTGTAGCTTTGGAGCCTGTCCTGGAACTAGCTCTTGTAGACCAGGCTGGCCTCGAACTCACAGAGATCCGCCTGCCTCTGCCTCCTGAGTGCTGGGATTAAAGGCATGTGCCACCACTGCCCAGCTAAAAGGATTTTCTTAATATCTCTCCCATACATAGATCCTTTACTTCCGTGGAGCAAAATTCATTTGACTGGAATCTGTTCCAGTGTCCTAAAGTGAAACAAGGCTGTCTGCCAAGGATGGAAACTCCCTTTAGATGGAGACATGCCCTTCCTTAAGGGGTAGTCCAGAGGGGCAGGTAAGGGACCCGCTTCCTGAGGTCTGACTCACACGGGCAGAATGATTTTTCTTCTCTTTGTCTTTTTCTTTCTGATGCTGCTAGAGCTGAGTTGTACCTTTAAGCTCCCCCAAGAACACTTTGAGCTTCCTCCCCACTGGGTGACTGCCTGTCTGGGTGGCCAATCTGCATACTGCCTTATCCCAAGCAGCGTGGTTTATGCTGTCTCTTCTTTATTGTTCCCTTCCCTCCTGGTAGCCAGGGATTTCAAGCTACACAGCCTGGAGTCTTCCTGTTAAGCCCTCAGAAGTTGTCTCTAAGCTCCTGTTGGAGTTCAGCCTTCCATTTGCGTCCGTTCTCAATTTCGGGTGTTTTGTTTTTTTTTTTTTTGAAACAAGTTTTCTCAGCATAGCCTTGGCTGTCCTGGAACTAGCTCTTGTAGACCAGGCTGGCCCTGGAACTAGCTCTTGTAGACCAGGCTGGCCACAAACTCACAGAGATCCTCCTGCCTCTGCCTCCCGAGTGCTGGGATTAAAAGCGTGCGCCACCACCACCTGACTGTTCTTAAATTTTTTTTTCTTAATGAGACCAAGAGCCCAAGAAGGACCCCCGATTTTCCAGGTATCGTACATTGCCTCTCCTGGGGCTCCCCAAGATTTCCATCAACACTTCTTTTCCTGCCTTTTAGCTCTTTAATCAGCAGAGAGAATGAACCCATTCCGACACCCTAGACAGCAACCAATCCATGGGTAGTTTCATCTAAATATCTCAGTTTCTTTTCTTGATTCTAACATGGGGTTCCAAGTACAGAGGTCTGTGAGCTTTCTTTCTCTTTCCTCCCCTTATTTTCATACCATGGGTCAGAAACAATGTTTTCTGCCTCTGAACCAGCCAGAAGAAGGGATTCTTTGAGGAATCAGCCATGACTGTTTCTGGGGGTGGGGTGAGGGTGGGGGAAGGGGCCCTTTCTTGACGTCAGTGTTTATCTGGTTATATGCCTTCAAAGCTACCTGTATTACTTTTTTTGAAGTAGAGAGATAATGACAGACAGCACCAAAGGTGGCAATGACGTCCCACCGCCCAGGGGAAAGGTGTGGATTCAGAATTCCAAGCAGGACACCTAGACTGGCCACTCTTGCTGACAGCAGTGCAGACATTTCTATGAGGATTCAGGTTAATTGATGCTAAATTTATACTGAGGGCTTTTTTTTTCTCACTCTTTGTTGTCATAATGAAAAAATGTAGGTAATTCTGCAATTAATTGCTTAATGAAGAAGACAAAATCAGGAAGCCCTAGAAAAGTGAATTTTCTTCGCTGGCAAGTTCTGCCCTGTGGAGTCAGTATTTACAAAGGCCAGACTTGCACTACCATAACTATGAATTTGGGGTAGGAATATGTCACGCTGTTGAAGGACTGAGATGGCTCATATGGCCAACTTGTGTTGCTTCAAAATGTGTATGTTGATATTCTAAGTCTCTGTCCTTAAGAATATGGCTGTTTTCCAAGGCGACTCCCAGGAATCCACAAGGATGACACCAACTAAGACTCCTAGCAACAGAGGAGAGGGTGCCTGAACCGGCCTTCCGCTGAAATCAGATTGGTGACTACCCTAATTGTCACCAGAGAGCCTTCACCCAGTAACTGATGAAAGCAATGCAGAGATCCACAGCTAAGCGCTGACAGAGTTCCAGGAGTCCTGTTGAAGAGAGGGAGGAGGGAACCTACAAGCCAGGGTGAGGGTCACGATGGGGGAACCCACAGAGACAGCTGACCTGAGCTCACTCAATTGAGAGCTCACAGACTCTGGACCCACAGATAGGCAGCATGCATGGTCTGTTTGTGGGGTTCCTAGCAGTGGGATCAGGACCTGTTCCTGGCACCTGAACTGGTTTTAGAAACTATTCCCCATGCTGGCTTACCTCGCCCAGGCTTGATGCAGGGGGAGGAGCTTGGCCCTGCCTTAACTTGATGTGCCCTGCCTTTTTGACTCCCCTGTCCCTTTAGGAATGGAGACTGAGGAGTGGATGGGGGTGGTAGATGGGGGGTGGGGAAGGGAACAGGAGGAGAAGAGGGAGGGGAAACTGTTATCAGTTATGTAAAATAAGTGGAAAAAATTAATAACAAAAAGACTGTGGCTGTTTTAAAAGATAGGGCCATTAAACGGTTAGATAAGATTAAAGTCAGTCCTCAGCGGGCTCCAGACCCAATGACCGGTTTCCTGAGATTATGACAGAGATGCACACGGGAGGAGGATCACGTGAAGACATAGTGAGAGCGTGGCTGTAGCACGAATTCTAATTGTTCTTAATAAATAAAACCCGGAGTCAGATATCGGGGGTGAAAGCTGAAGGATCAGCGAAGCAGAGCGGCCACCAGAGAGACCTTTACCTCTACCATATCCTCACACTCAAGGGACGATCTTGTCTCTACTAATCCTCAGACTGCACTGAGCTCCTGTCTCCTCCCGCCTTATATTCCTCTCTCTGCCCAGCCATGTCACTCCTGTCTCTAGTGCTGGAATTAAAGGCGTGTGATTCCAAGTGCTGGAATTACCTTTGTGTGAACTCTGTTTCTCTTTTAGACTGGATCAATTTTGTGTTGCCTAGGGTGGCCTTGAGCTCACAGAGATCTGTCTGCCTCTGTCTCCCCCAAGTCCTGGGATTAAAGGTGTGTGCCACCACTGTCTGGCCTCTACTGACTTAGCTCTGCACTCTGATCTTCAGGCAAGCTTTATTTGTTAGATCACAAACAAAATGCCATCACACAAACCACTCAGTCTGTGACACTTGTTACAGCTTCCCTAGCAAGCTGCTAGAGGCCAGAGTCCTGGGCAGCTCACTAGGTGTGCAGAGAAAACGAGGGAAGAAGAAAGCATGACGGGGAATAGACAATGGATTTTAAATTACTTCTTTGAGAGAGGAAGGGAGAGAGGGAAGAGAAGAGAGGAAGGGAGGGGAGGGGAGGGGAGGGGAGGGGAGAGGAGGGGAAGCTGGGAATGTACCTATATGTGGGTGAGACAATGTTAGACCAGGGATCCCGCTAGGGGGCGATAGAGTCCCAGGACTAAGGCCGACCAGGTTCTGTCTCTACTGGCTTCAACTTCAGTTTCTTGGCTTCTCAAAGGTGACCTCAAAACCTTGTAATAGTATGGAAACTATAGATTTATTGTAGATAATAACAGCTGTGGAAATGTGTGTAAATATTCCCTATTAGCTAGTATTATCCGGTGACGTGACTAATGGAGGGGATGGCCACGCACGCGCGTTGGGGCCAAGGGAAACTGGCGCTTAGGAACTAGTAAGCAAGGCCTGGCCAATGTTACTCACGGTAGGTGGGCTGAGATATGAAACACGACGGGGATATGGGACGTGTGACAGATCAGGCAGGGGGCCACCCACCTGTATTTCCAGCCTTAACCTTCATCTAGTCCATTTACAAATATTTAAACTTGGTTAACACACACAGCATAAAATTCACCGTCAAGCCATTTTCAGTGTGGAGCTGAGACTGGAGAGAGGTCAAGCTAGAGCCTTCAGTGGCTCATCCCCAGTTCCCTACCTCTGCCAGCCATGCCTCCCACTCCGGAGACTCCACAATCTCCCAAACCAGGGCCGCCAGGGAGGGCCGAGAGTACTGGAACGCAATCGTCTGTGAACGCAAGCGTCTGTGAGGGATGTCTCACGCCCCTATAGTGAGCGTTGTTACACAATACACCCCTGCCTCCCTTCTCCCACAGTCGGGGTAGTTTCTAGCTTGTCTGTACTGCTGGAAATCCCCACAGAGAAGTTCTCTGTTATAAAAAGCAGTAAACTTAAAAATAAATCACCTGGAAGAGAACATCTTTTATTATGTAAGTGGGGCTTACTGTGCAATAAAATGTGTGTGTGTGTGTGTGTGTGCACGCGCTTCACACTGGCCCACTTCCCTCATTGGCAGTTCCTATAGACATTTGAGTGTACCTTGCCCTACTGAGACCTCAGGCCAGTGAGTGCTGTCACAATCATAAACAGACTGGAGGTGGAGGCGGAAGGAGAATGCATTTCTGTTTTCTCTTGTTTTATTACAGCCTGGGAATAACGCAGGGAGAGTCGCTTGACTCCCCCAAAGAACCAGGATGCTGGGGATCTGTGTGGCTGGCTCCTTCTTCAAATGGCACGATCTCTCTGTTCTAGGTCCTCATTTCTAATTGCTGCTTCAGGAACAAACTGTTCTGTGAATGTTCCTGGAGAAATGAACTTCACACTTGCTCAGAGAGTGATCCTTAAAATGAAGGCAGTAACAGGAAGCCTTTGTGTGAAGGCCTGTTCTGAGTGTGTGTTTTTAAATGTTGGTTAATATGTTTAACACTTTGTAAGGTCCCTAGAGGTAGGTATTATCATCATCATTGTTCCCTTGATACAAGTGAGAACACTGTGGGACCCAAGCCCCATCCTTTGTGAGGAAGCTAAAGGAAGTATATGTCTGCCGAGGGAAGGAGGCTCACTTTTTCTTTATATTTTATGTGTGTAATGTGTATATGTGTAATTAACTTTTAAGATAATTAAAATATATGACACCAATATATAAATCACTTATTTTAATATCACTATCGAGGCACTAACATTTTCAGATTTGTTGTGATAGAGTTTTAGCTAGAATTCCTGTTTTGTTGTTTTGTTTTGAGACAGGATCTTATGTAGCTCAGGCTGTCCTAAACTTCTAATCCTCTTGCCCCTCCCTACTGAGTGTTGTGGCTGCAGGTATACGTCACGACACCCAGGTAACGTGGTGTTGGAGATGAAATCAAAAGTTTGCTAGGCCAACCCTCTACCAACTTAGCTTCATGCCCTATCCTGATTATAAACCAGTACAAAAGGAAGTTCTGATGTGCACTTGATTGGAATCAATTTTTTTTTGGGGGGGGAGGTCTTTCTTACCATATAGGCCAAGCTTGCCTTGAATGCTTTTGTTTTGTTTGAGACAGAGCACCTATGTGTATGCTGCCCTGACTGGCTTAGAGCTCGCTGTGTGGATGAGACGGTCATCATCATGCCTCTGTCCCTCTGTCCTGGTGTAGGAACTACAGTTATGCATTGCTACCCCTGGCATGACCTGAACCATTCTCCCAGAATCCTGGGATTAAACACATGCAATCATCTCTGCCTTGAGATAACTTTTAAAAATAGTGCTTTTGATTTTAAAAAATCAAGTAGATTGTTTTCCTTGCCAATCTGACCTTTGGGTTTCTTAGCAGATCGAGGTGGAGTCACCTTTTCCTTCCAGTAGGAGTCAGGAGTCAAGGATTAGCTAGAGTTTACCAGTTACCATCACGAATATGTCCCGGTCAATGGCTTTTATATGTCTAGTCTCTGGGTAAACTAACAGCTTTTAAACTTCCTAGTGTTAGAATAGCAAGGAAAACTGGAAAGGACCGAAATAAAACCCATCAAAGGGTTGAAGTGTTACAGAAATATCTAATCTGTAGAGAAAAAGGATGAATGTGTTTGGGATGAAGAGGAGCCCAGAGGACACCGAACAGATGTTCAATCCCTGTGAGGCTGGTGGGTTTGCACTGCTCCAGAACACTGTGTGGGGCAAGAGCAAAGGAGCAAAATCAAGGCGGCTTGGTAGCAGAGTGGTCACCAATGAGGGAAGTGTTTTACCCAGAGACTGGCCACAGAACAGCGGCCAGGAGGACACACGGATGACCTTTTCCTTCCTCACTGGGCCTAGCACCTGGAGCTCTCACAGACAGAGCTCAGGGTGACTGTGAAAGTGAGGGCTATGGTCAGATCCCACATTCTTGTGCGCACCCTGTCCTGGGTCCCACACTGGGTCTACCTGAGTCCTGTCCTCCACCTGGCAGGGTGCCCAGGGTGCCCATTCTAGGGTAGAGCATCCCCAGAGGGACACAACAAAACAAACCAATCCCTTGCCGGCTCACAAGAGCCACGCTGCTCTTCTTTTGTTTCTTCTCGGGTATTGGCAGGGTTCTTACTGTTCAGTCAGTCTTGAACAATTCTAGCAGGGGTAAGGAGAATCTGACAAATCCAAGAATCATCTGGCTTTCAGTTCTTAATCAATTCCAGATTTTACACACACATGACTTCATTGTTATATAAAGGAGACTCTCACATCAGACTTGCCAGCACTCCCCTGGAACACAGTTCATCTCCCAGCACTTCTGCACATCCATGGGCCACGGGAATCGAAGGGTCTAGGACCCACCCACCCCCACAGGAAAGAATCAGCAAGCACTGTCCAGTTGCACACACAATATGGGGAGGGCTGTGTCTGGCTAGTGTCGGGCACACTGTGACGTGAGTGTGGACCCATTACAGAGTGCCAGAGGATAGTCAAGAGTACCCTCTATTGGACATCTCTCAGCAGGGAGGTCGGAAAGACTGGCATTCCAAGGCAGAGTACTGGGAATTAGAAAGAGATGGGACAATGTATCAGAGCTTTCCACAGACACAGAATGAATGGTGTGTGTATTGTGTGCATATGGCGAGAAAGGAAGAGGGGGAGGATTTAAGGAATTGGCTTTAGGGTCTGGCAAATTCAAAACCTGTGGGTCTGAGAGGTTGAGGTTGAGCCAAAAGGATTGCTGTGAGTTTGAGGCCAGTCCGGGCTACGTAGAAAGTACAAGGCCAGCCTGGGCTACATAGCAGGTACAAGGCCAGCCTGGGCTGCATAGCAAGTACAAGGCCAGCCTGGGCTGCATAGCAGGTACAAGGCCAGCCTGGACTACATAGAAAGTACAAGGCCAGCCTGGACTACATAGAAAGTACAAGGCCAGCCTGGGCTACATAGCAAGTACAAGGCTAGCCTGGGCTACATAGCAAGTACAAGGCCAGCCTGGGCTGCATAGCAAGTACAAGGCCAGCCTGGGCTGCATAGCAGTATAGCAGTTACAAGGCCAGCCTGGGCTACATGGAAAGTACAAGGCCAGCCTCCGCTGCATAGCAAGACCTTGTCTCAAACAAAAGAATAAACAAACAAAAGACCTCAATGCCACGAACAAGCTGGGGCTGGAGGGAAGGCTCAGTGTTTAAAGGCACCTGTTAGTCTTGCAGTGGATCCAGGTTCAGTATCAGCACGCACATGGCCGCTCACAGCTGTTGGCAACACCAGTTCTGCGGAGAACTGACACCCTCTTCTGACCTCCCCCAGCACCAGGGACACACGTAGTGCACATACATACATTTAGGCAAAACATTCACACCAGAAAAAGAAAAGTCTTAAACAAACAACAGCAACAAAAACCCAAGCGGGGTTTGTTGGTACCTGTCTGCCATCTTAGCCCTCGGGAGGTAGAGGCAGAAGGATTACAAGTCCAAAGTTACCCTCAACTGTACTCTGATTTTGAATATAGCTTGGGCTGCATGAAATCCCAGGGAGGGTGGGGCAGATACCGGCACAGAAACCACCTGACCAAATGTATTTGGGACAAAGATCAGGTTGCGGCAGCCTCAATGAGTTGACAGCAAACTCAAGATCACAGCTGTAGTCAGTGAAGACTCCCAGCATCAGTTTTTAACTTGATACACCTGGGAAGAAGGGTGCTCAACTGAGAAATTGCCTCCATCAGATTGGCCTGTGGGCATGTGTAGGGAACATTTTCTTAATTACTTTGGGCAGTACCATCCCTGGGAAGGTGGGTCCGAGATGTATAAGATAGATGAGCTGGCCGGGGGAGCAAGACGGTAAGCAGCCCTCCTCCATGGCCTCTGCTTCAAACTTCTGCATTGAACCACTGCCCAGGCTCCCTCAATGATCGGCTGTACCTGTAAATAAAATACTCCCTTTCTGCTCCAAGTTTCTTTCGGTCGGAGTGTTTTACCATGACCACACAGAAGCAAACTAAGATAAACAGCAAGACTAGGAAGTCTGAAGGTGCAGGCGTGTGTAACAATGGACCTCTGGAAACGCAGAAGCCCAGTTGTCAAAACTGGATGATGCCAATGTGTGACGTTATGCTTCCTCATTCCAGAGTGCTAAGCCGGGGCTGGAGCGATGGCTCAGAGGTTAAGAGCACTGACTGCTCTTCCAGAGGTCCTGAGTTCAATTCCCAGCAACCACATGGTGGCTCACAGCCATCTGTAGTGAGAGCTGGTGCCCTCTTCTGGCCTGGAAGGAATGTTGTATACATAATACATAAATAAATCTTTAAAACAAACAGAGTGCTAAGCCGTGGGAGTAGAGATGGAAACCATTCTCGCTCCCAGTTGAGCAGAGGACACAAGCGAGGCGGATGCAGGATGGCCACAGGCTGCCACGCACTAACTGCTCAAGGGCAGTCCAAGGACAGAAGAAACCTAAGGAAATGAAATCTAACAGACATCACAGTGAGCTGGAATTTCTACCTTTTCGTCCCTAACCGGGCCTGAACACAGAGAGAGCATGGGCCAACTATGGAAAGCTGGACTCTGGTGAAGAGCTGATTCCCAGTAAGGAATGAGCACACAGGCTTCCTCTCAGGGAAGTTTGACCAAGAGTGAGCCCTAGTTTGAATCCTCCACACTCCTCCCTGTATCTTCCACCCGTCTCTAACAAAGGCTTTGCTCAGTATTTATTGAATAGCACAGAAAATCATGGCATGAAAAAGGAGTTCAGGATTCTTTATAGAAGTCTTTAACAGAGTTAAAGACGTTAAGTTACTGCTTCAGTTAATCCACTCGGAAACAGGAGCCTCAAGCTATATCTGCATGTTGTTTGCATCATTTATGATAAATATTTGTTGTTAAAATTGCTTTCACTATGTAAAGATGTGTTACACTGTGTATGTTGCATTTGTTTAACGATGTATAGATGTGTTGCTTTGCCTGCCTAACCCACTTGATTGGTCTAATAAAGGGCTGACCGGTCAACAGCTAGGCAGTAGGAGGATAGGTGGGGCTGGCAGACAGAGAGAGTAAGTAAGAGATGTAATCTAGGCTCAGGAGAGAGGGAGAGAGGAGAGAATGGGGGAGAAAAAGGGAGACACCCAGGGTCAGCCAGCCACCCACCCATTCACCAGCCAGACAAACATGGAGTAGGACATACAGGATGAAAGAAAGGTTAAAATGCCCCAAGGCAAATGTAGGTGAAGAGAAACAGGATAACGTAAGTTACAAGAGCTAGCAGGACAAGCAAAAGAGAAAGCGGAACATTCATAACTAATAATAGTCTCTGTGTCATGACTTGGGAGCTGGTTGGTGGCCCAAAACAAAGCCTGCTACAGTTACTGCTTCAAACAAACTGTTGGTTGCATTCCACAAATGATTACCACACCATACGCCTACAGTATACATCACTCTGGGTCAGAGGCAAGGAAGGGGAATGTAATTTAAGATTAAAGCTATGCATAAGCTTAGGCTGTAAAAACCGATTGCATGGGAGATCCGCGGCAGTAAGGTCAACTACGTTGTTCTCTTAAAGGCAGGTTAAATTTAAACAGGCTGAGTACACAGGAGGGCATCAGGTTAAATGCATAGTGACCTCAACTTTGCAGTCTTTGGGGGGGGGGTCAAGAAATATTCTGATAAAAATGTATCATTACACAGATCAGGAACCCACAACTGTAATTTCAAGCAACTTCAGATTGGCTGACATTCAAGGAGAAAGATTTCTACCCTTGCATGTTTCAGGCCCACGATTTTGCCATGATGCAGTTTTATGAGATGACACATAGAGTCACTTCTGGGATGCTGGAGTTGCTCCAGAAGAGCATGGGGAGCTGGGCGCTGGCTCGGGTGTGACTCCGTGCTTTCTTGGGTATATGCCTCTGCCTATGTTTTACTTGCAGGAATTATGGGAGAAGAAAGGCAAACCAGCCAAACGCAAACAGAATTAGACACCTAAAAGTTAGGGGAAAAGACTGTGGCAGAGAGCTGTCACAAAAATGTCATTAGCGGGGTGGGTTAAGACAAGGGAAAATTATTCTTTGATGGTTATGGAGATAGATGTTCAAAATCGATCGCCCTGCCTCTGAAACCTGGTGGGGCACGGTTTGGGGGGGGGTCCTTCCTTGCTTCTTCTTAGGTTCGGGTAGGGCTTGTAGTTCCCGGCATTCTGGGCCTCTGTCACCACACCTTTCTCTTCTGTGACTCTTCCCACAAGAACGCCAGTCTAATTGTTTGCGTTTCTGATCTCATTTTAGCTATCTGCATCTGCTGCCATTCTAATTCCATAGAAGATCACTTTCTGGGGTTTGTGTCTTGCTGTTACCTAGTTTAAAATACCACACGGAAGAAGCCGAAGATGTAGATACATGTAATCTCAGTTCTTAGGAGCCTGAGGCAGGAGGATCAAAAGTTTGAATGAGCCTGAGTTACATAGTAAGATTTCACTCCAGAAAGAAGCAAGTAGGCAAACCGAACAAGCAACCATTCTGGCTTTTATCATGAATACTCTGTAGTTCTATTTTTTAATATCCGAAGTGAAACCCAAAGCTGCTGCAATTTTAATAATTGTTGCGACATCCTTATTTTTGATATAAAGGTGGAATAAAGAAGAGACATTTACAATAAAACGTTACGCCTTTTGATCTGTAGGTGTTTGGGTGTGATGAGCGTTAGATGACAAGGCCTGTATCCACTTACAAACACACTAGCTTCTGGACGAGATCTGAGGGGGGAAGCCTCAACGCCCTCGATGGATATAAACATGCAGGAGTCAAGGAGGATGCACAGCAGGGTAAGAACCAGTGTTAGATGGGCAAAGACACATCTGGCATCCACAGGTCAGATATGCTTGCGTGGGATGTTGAGAAAGGGAGACTACAAGCGACCCTCAGAGAGAATGGAGAATGCGGAGGGGGCTGGAGCCTCACACCCATGATGGGCTGTGTCTGAGTAGCGGCGCATACCGCTCTGTGACCCTAAGAACACAGGGATGAAGTTTCACAGAAAACTTAGTTTCCTACTCTGAAACTGAGATGGAGCAGGCAAGGAGAGCAGCAGGAGGTACACAAGGAAAACTGTCACCTGGCGGTCAGAATGTCCCTGTGCGGTACATCCATTAACAATATATATATAAAAAGTCAACGCTTGTGGTAGGAGAGATGGCTCAGCAGGTAAGAGCACTCCTTCCTGAAGAGGACCTGGTTTGACTCCCCACACTCACATGGTGGCTCACACTCGGGGGAGCTACCCTCTTCTGCCCTCTATAGGCACCAGACAGGCAAAATCACACACATAAAATAAAAAAATCTAGATTTAAAAAAAGTTACGATGCCTTTTCACTTCCCCCGTTCTACCCAGGTGTGCTAACCAAGGGTCTGTATCCTCAAAAGACCTCATCTTCATTATAAATTTGACTTCTCACCCTACTCCTTTGGGCTTTTTGAGATGATCATTGGAGAAATGGCAGAAACAGGAGATCTGGTCCACCGTGATGTGGGAGGAAGAGTCACCTCACCTCTTGAATATGCCACTCACCTCATCAAAGTCATAACATTTTAAAAATCTACAACACAGAGCTTGGAGCGCTGCCTCCCTCCTCTTTCTGGTCAGCCCACTCTAATCTCTCTGAAGTACGTGATTTACTTTAATAAATTGCTTAAAATGTCTGTGTCCCTTGGCTGTAGTCTTGCCTTTGAGAAGAACTGAGGCAACGCCTTACATGGTAACCGAAGCCCACTGTGTGGGGTGTGGGTTCCATTCCCAGAACTGGAAAGGAGGCCAGAGACCACATCCTTCGCACTGTGGTGGGGACAGAAGAAATGGAGAGTACGAGGCTCCAGAAAAGTGGTATGATGTTCTCAGACCACCCTAAAAACACCCACACTATAGCATCCACATGCAATTTTCTCAACAAAGGAAATAAAATAAAATCACTATTTTACAAGATCCTAAAAGGTGCATCCAGGGTGCTACGGCTGACGGTCTCACACTCTGCCCCGCCTCTTGAGTTTATCACGTCTAAGTGTGTTTCTCAATTATGGCTCTCACCTTGGGCTTGCCCTGCCTCTACAGGAGGCAGCAGGGAATTGTCACAGCACAGAAGACTCAGGAACTGTGGGAGTGAGTGGATGAACACTCCTACCCCTTTGCCTAGTGGCTGGCATCCTCCAAGACCTGGGTCTCAGAGGGGTCAGGCTCATTTCCCATAGTGCTAGTTTGTTAGGATGATCCATCTCCGTCAACTCCCTGCCCTCCCGTGGGTGAAGTCTCCTAGGACCATTCCCCAGACAAAACTGGATCTACGTGCAACTTTGTCTCAAGAGAGACAGACTGAAACAGAAGGCAAGGATGTGAAATACTTTCATTTGCAGGTGAAACTTAATAAGGGTCTAATTCTGTTGAGAGAAACGCCAAATTACACTTTGATGTTTTTGCAGTAACTGTTCTACTGCCCTGAAACGCTTTCCTCCTCAACCATTCAGAATGTACACTGGAAACAATCTAAGATATTTTTGCTTGCTTGTTTGAGACCCTGTCTCATTGTGTAGTCTGTGCAGCCTCGAACTGATTTTGTAGAACAGGCCGGCCTTGGACTCACAGAGATCCTCCCGGATGCGGGCACCACCAAGCCCAGCCAATGATAGGTATTTTTAGAGGAAGTCTAGCAAAGATCTTAGCTAAGACCACTTTTAGTAGTTACATTAACTGAGTCTTTTGAGTCCCGAGTAATTTTTTTAGATTAATAACATATCCTGAAAACATACGCTAACTTGTTACGTCCTTTGTGAGTGGATTAATTGCCTACTCTGATAATATAAATGCATTTTTAGATCTAGAGTTTTAGATTTCATTATTTTCTAAAATAATGTTAAAATTAGCAACATACGGAGCTAGAGAGTTGATTCAGTGGTTGAGAACACTGGCTGTTCTTCCAGAAGACCCAGGCTTGGTTCCTAGCATCCACATGGTCTCTCTCACTACCACCTGTAACTCGTTCCAGAGGACCTGATGTCCTCTGCTGACCTCCCTTGACACTGGGCACACACAATGCACATACATACATGCAAGCAGACACTGATACACATTAAATAAAATCTTTTTAAAGAAAGGAATATGACTCCAAGCCACTGTCCTTAGAACTAGCCTAATCTATAGATAGGAGTTGTGAAAAAAAAAAAAACTTCTCTGAAAATGATTAAACTTGTTGAAAGCTCACCCAGAATAGATCTGGATTTGGAAAAATCAAGTATTTCAGTGGCCATTTCAGATTAAGTAGGTATTTTTTCCCTTTTTCATGCAATGCCAAAATTTAAATGTGAGCTTCTTTAAGATTAGCGGCAGCTAGGGAACTGCCTTAATGCCTCCTTCTTTGCCTGGCAGTTCCAGCCGTTTTGCCAGGCGCTGGTTATCTGGAAAACCCTACGACTCGTGGACGAACAAGAATGGAAAAGCAAACGTTCTAGCATTACTACAAACATGGTTCCAGTTTTCTGAACACCCTTACGACTCCCCCAGGAATCCCCACACAGTTTGAGAATCACTCTCATGTGGGCTACAGATTTTGTGGGTATCAGCGGCTGTAAACATCACAGACCTTCGGACAATCATTTCCGGCAAAACAAACAAACAAAAAACCAACTCAACTGGAAGAACATAAAGTTAAATGTACTTCATGCATATGAATCAACTAAAAACAATGGCTAAAAGGCATAAAAATCACTCGAGCCTCTACGTTCTGGAATAATGTGAACAGTCTGCCCTACCGAACTAAAGATATGTTCTATTTTACGAATCTAAACCCAGATTTAACACGTTGGCCAAACCCTAAAAATTCTCAAGATTTCTTGAAAGCATTCTGCCCATACTTCTGCGGCATGTCCTTTCAACTTCCCTGTAATACATATTCTTTAAAAAGAAAAAAATAAAAACAATTTTCTACGGTGGGCCACCGGAAGCTCAAACTGTTTTCTGAGCCCCGGGTTCGCTGAGCCCCGCGGCCTGCTCGGAGGGACTGAGCATGCGTGCAAACGGAGGCCGGCTCGCCCTGACCAAGGCCGGGCGGTCTCGAGAACGGCCCGGTACTCTACTGCGGAAGCACCGACAGCCACCGCCGTCCTGCGAGCAGACGCTCCGCACTGGGATCTCCGGCGTCTTCAGACGCCTTTCCCAAACCAGCCGGGACGACTTTGCCGGAACGACCGGCCTACCCGACCCGCCCGCCCGCACGCACGCACGCGCGCACTTCCCGTCCTAGCAGGAAGGGGAGGACTCCGGCCGAGCGTGCTCGCCCCACAGGCCGCGCATGCGCCTTCCTCCCGGCGGCTCGGGAGCGCCTCGCCGGGCCGACTTTGCTCCCTGGTTGAGAGTGCGCCTGCGCGGTCGCTGGGGGCTCTCCACCTCCGCCTCCCCTCCCCCTGACGCCCCGTGGGGGCTCCGGGCCCGGCGGGACCATGTTCACCAGCACCGGCTCCAGTGGGCTTTGTGAGTACTGGCTTCTCCATCCTTGGGGCTCTCTTCGCTCCATCCTGGGCACTTCCCGGACCCGGTTTGGGGGCCCCGGACACTCGGCTTTGCAAAAGGCTAGGGGGCCCCTTGCGTCCCGCGTCCGAGCCTTGGCAGTTCTTGGGGTGGGGGGCAGCGGGTGCCGTCCCCACCGCAGCCCCGAAGGCCGAGGGGGGCGTCACGTCCAGTGGGTTCCCGGCACCTCCCGAGGCACGGTGCGCAGCAGCTCCTGCCCTGCTGCAGGTGGGCTGGGCAGTTGGGGTCCGGCCGGCTGCCCCGCTGCTCTCGTGGCCCGGGCCCACGCACGCCCTTGATGGCTCTAGTGCGGGGCTGGAAGACATCCCCGTCGGGGCGACGCAGAAAGCCTGCCCGCTTCCCTCTCCCCTTTCATTCATACGAGCAGCTTTGGGACCCACCTGACTCCTGGAACGTGTGGATTTCACCCTCCCCTCCCGGATCTGCCTGCCCCCTCAGTTTTAACTCTCCGTGTACTTCTTCCCCTTTGTATCTGAAGAGTTTTGGGAGCCGGAAAACTGACTAAATCGCTTTAAAGTGCAGTTAGGAAGTCATTTGGCGACAGAGCGCACGCTTTGCTCCTGGATGTGATCAGCTGCACTCGCCTGGAGGGCCGAGAAGTTTCAGGCTCCGAAGCAGCTCCCCCCCCCCACTGTGCTGAATTTACTTTAGAGACAGTGGACTCTTAACTACACAGTGTTGAGATTAGGGCTCTGATACACCAGTAGCAAACTGTTTGAACAAGCTTCAATTCGCAGTTACTTATCGCTGTTGGTATTTCCCATCTCTGCATGCCAAGTTACTGTTGCCAGAGCACAGAAGTGCCTGGCATCTCCAGAAAAAGTACGTCCTGTTGTGAATGTCAGGAGTCGTTCAGAGAGCTGAGAGTGAATAGCTGTCAGAGCCAACGACGTCATCCTAAATCATCCTCCCATCTCACCTTAGGCTTTGAAGTGGGTTTAATGTTTATGATTCCGTCGTATTTCATAGCTAATATATGGAATCCTTCACATATTGGCCCCAGAATCCATCAGAGCTACTCGTGAGTTCATCTACGAACTACTCGTTGGAGGAATAAGGTAGTGTGTCTTTCCTAGGGCTACAGTTTGTAGGTGGATATGACATTAGCAGTAAATTTCTTCGATTTTGTTGTTCTTGGCACATTGAGGCATCCTTTCCCACCAAACATACGCATCAGTGTTAAAAAGTAAGAGAGTGGCTGGGAAGATGGCTCAGCAGGTAAGATGCTTGCACTGCAAGCGTGAAGATCCAGTTTCCAGTACCCAGGTAAAAGCCAGGCATGGCAGTGTGTGTCTGTAATCCTACCAGTGAGAGGGGGAGACAGGAGGATCCCCAAGGCTGTTAGTCAGCCAGTCTGGCTAAGCTGCTAAGTTCCAAGTCCAGTGGGAGACCATGCACCCCCCAAAATAAGTAAGTACATAAATTAATAAATAAGTGGAGGAGTGATTGAGGTAATAGACATCCAACATCAACTTTCACACATACACGCACACGCAAGCAGGAGAAATCTGATTAATAGCAAGCAGTACCGTGTTACGGATTAGGTTGTGTGGGCAAATTGTAGTCCAGGTTGAAGTGGCAGAGCTCTGGGAAAGGTGGTTCCTTGTCGCCGATGGCGCAGGTAGCTCTGCTCTCTTCACTGTCTGAAATAAGTGTATCAGAGTGTAGCAGTTAATGGGATGGCTTTTCCTTGTGGGACATGCCTTATGTGCACACTTAACAAGTATTCAGGACCTGTGTGTGTTTGGTTTTGGGAACACAGTGCTGAGCAAGCCTTAGGTTCTGTGCTTGTGTTGACAGTAGAGCGTGGTGGTTCCCTAGACCAGTCATTTCCATCCCATAGAACCAGTTCAGGTCCTGAATGTCAGTGGCTCTTCCTGCGTCAGCATTTTCTCCTGTGTAACCACCCCGTTGAGTGACATCCTTCGGATAGGCAGCTTGACAGCTGAGTGGTGAAGCAGAGGTCTGCTCCTGAGTGAGTATCCTTAGGAAGGGTGAGCATCTCTGCCTGCCCTAGAGGTGGAGAGGAGAGGTCCCTGCCATTTCCTGCACCTGCATTTTTCTCACATTGTAATTAGGAGATAAGGGCACTTTAATGTTAACACCAACCCTCCCATCCATTCAGCAGGTGTCTGCTGAGTACCCCCCATCCATTCAACAGGTGTCTGCTGAGTACCCCCCATCCATTCAGCAGGTGTCTGCTGCGTACCCCATCCATCCATTCAGCAGGTATCTGCTGAGTACCCGATCCATCCATTCAGCAGGTGTCTGCTGAGTACCCCCCATCCATTCAGCAGGTGTCTGCTGAGCACCCCATCCATCCATTCAGCAGGTGTCTGCTGAGTACCCCATCCATTCAGCAGGTGTCTGCTGAGCACCCCATCCATTCAGCAGGTGTCTGCTGAGCACCCCATCCATTCAGCAGGTGTCTGCTGAGTACACCCCATCCATTCAGCAGGTGTCTGCTGAGCACCCCCCATCCATTCAGCAGGTGTCTGTTGGGTACCTCCTGAAACCGTGTATGGTTTATCTAGATGGTAAAGTGGAGAATAAAGGAATCCACCATGAAATAGATTAATAAGTAATTAAAACTTTCCAGTGGTATCACATGCAGTAATAGATTAATAAGTAACTAAAGCTTTCCAATGGTGTCACATGCAGTCAAGGCAGAGGTGGAAGTTACGGCGCAGCGCTGCGCTGTGTGTAGGGAAGAAGCCTTGGGAGTGTAAAGGAGCCAGGCATGTAAGTTGTAGTCGGACTTTCTTTTCTGTTGCCAGCTCCCAATAATGGCATGGAGACACATTATTAATTATGAAAGCTTGGCCTTAGCTTAGGCTTGTTTTCAACTAGCTCCTATAACTTAAATTAACCCATATTTTTATGAATCTCCATTCCACCACATAGCTTTTACCTCTATCCCATTCTTTCTGTCCGAATCATTTTGCATCTGGCTGGCATATTTCAAGCACCTAGATTCCACTCTCTGCCCGAAGTCCCACCTGTCTCTCCTGCTTAGCTGTTGGCCATTTAGCTCTTATTAAACCAATCAGAAGGTGCCTTAGGCAGCGACTCACACATCTTTACAGTGTCAACGAATATTCTGTGACAGAAAATCATTTTGGAGAAAGGAGGCAGCGTGCATGAAGATCAGCGCAGGTGCAGCAGATTGTGTACAGAGTTCTGAAGGAGGCATGTGCTGCCAGGGCTGTGAGCCAGGGGGAGGGCCTCTGTGACCGTATTTTTGAACAGCCCTGCTCTGTGTCAGTTAGAATTGGTTAAATGTGCTTGTGAGTAGTGCGCAGTGTTGTTTAAACAGACCAGTCCTGTCGCTCCAGTCTGCACGGACTCATACGTGCAATCATTTTATTAATACGTGTTCTCATTGCTCATTCGCATCACAGTATATATTTGCCATGTATGACACATACAGCAAACACTAATTACATGTTTGATGCATTCCACCCAGGTCTAATTCCCAAGGAATTCCGTGTCTAGAAGGACAGCTGTGCTCAGGGCAGTGTGTTTATCGCAGGGAATCTGGTGGGGGAGATGGACTTGTTTGCAAGAAGCAGTATTTGAGCTGATACTTATTTGTTTACTTATTGAGAGGTGAGGGTTTGTTAGGCCCAGCAGTGGAGAGCGCTGAACACTGTAGGACAAGGACAGGAGCTAAAGAACTGGGGGCTCGTTGGTGGCTGGAGTGAGGCGAAGTCCTCAGAGGGCAGGAACTGGGGCCACAACCTGTAGACGTTAGAATGTCTGTGAGCGAGAAGCAGTAGAGTTGGGGAAGCCAGCTGAGGAGCGGCCAGGGATGGTGTGTGTGCATGCGCGAACATTCAAGGGAAGGAACAGTTCATAGACAAACGCTGCCAAGATCCAAAACCAAGTCTGAAAAGTGGTCTTTTGGGAAGGAAGGGGGCATACCCAGAATCTTTCCAGAACAGCTTGTCCTGTCATCATGGAGATAAGTGAGATTGCGGTGACCAAGGAGGGAGTAAGATGCAGAGGCGACAGTGAGCTGGAGATGCATTTCGCGAATGGGTCACATGGGGGAGCTGCACTTTGTGGTGATCACCGGAGAGCACACATCCAGAGAGACAATCTGGGGCGTTGTTAACACTGTTGGACAGGACCCAGTGGGGCGTGTGAGCGTGAAGAGTCCTGAGGTGCGGGAGGAGGCAAGGTCTAGGACTGCTGTTGAGTCTGCTTCTCACAGTGGGAAGAAAATGGGAGGTGGTTTCCAGCCAGCGCAGAGCGTGTTTACATGCCTTTCTGGGTCCTGTCTCAGAGTTACCTTCTCAAGGGCTGAGCTGGGTACTGAAATCTGGACTCCCTTCTCAGCTTTCTGAAATCTGTCTTTTTAAAGGCTTTGCCCGAGAGTCAGTTGAAGAAGCATCGAGGTGAGAGATGGGCTTGCAGGAAGGGAGGGAGAGCAGCCGGTCTTGTGGGGAGATGCCGAAGGTCCGATTAAGACGATAACACTGAGGACAGACAGTGTCCTAGTTCCCACTGCAGTGATAAAGACACCGTGATTGGCAGCCACTGGAGGAAAGGGTTTGTTCATTTCAGCTCACAGGCCACATGGAGGGGAGCCAGGTCAGGAGCTCAAGTCGGGAGCCTGTAGTAGAAACTGAGGCAGAGACCACGCGAGTGCTGCTTGCTGACTTGCTGTCCATAGCTTGCTCAGCTTCCTTTGTTCCACCCATAGTGGGCTGGGCCTGCCCACAGCTGGTGTGGTGGAGGCAAGTCTTCAGTTGAGACCCTTATTCCTAGATGCGTCTCTGTTTATGCCAAGTTGACAAAAACTGACCGGTATTCATGGCATAGGGAGGAATGGGGAGAAAGGTGTTGAGCTGGGTAGTGTGTCAATCACGCACTTTCGATCGAGGGGAGGAGAAGGGATCCGAGGTGACAGTTTGTGATCTTGGGTTACCGCTCACTAAAGTGGGGAAAGCAGAGGAAAAGCTCGTTTGTTTGGAAGGTGAGTGTCGAAGTGTCTTCAGAGTCTGGGTGAGACACGCAGGAGACGCTCAGGGAGCGACCAGGGTGCAGTGGTGGAAGCAGTGGTGGGTTAGAGGAGCGAGGATGGCACTTGAGGGCATTCTGCTGTGTGCAGGACGGGCAGGAGGAGCCCGCAGAGCAGGCAGTGGCAGGCGTCTTGTCTCTGGCTCAGCCGGACCTGCCGTCTTTACCGTAAGTGCACATCCTTCAGCTTCTTATACTGTACCTTTTTAGGGACAGTCCATCCCCAGCCTGGGGTCCTCCTGGTTCTGTCAGCCCTTGCCCAGCACTTCTCTGTGACGTGGCCAGTCTGGACCCTTTAGTTGAGTCTTTCATTTGCAGTCTGCTATCCCTGACTCCGGCTAAGCGTCAGCTCTGGCGTCTGATCCAAGCTGAGCTCCAGGCACAGTTTCTCTGTTAAGTTTCTCGGGTTTGGTCATCCCTGCGTGCTCTCTCCATTTTATCTCTGACTTCCAGATTGTTCCACATTTCTCCACATCTTACACTCAGCCCAGCCAAAGAAACAAAGCAACACAGCCTCCCTCCCCCCAGGAAAGCCCCCCAAACCACCGAGCACTCCCTCGCTTTCCTGCTTGTTTCTGTTCATACTCAGCTGTGTCCCTCCCACCCCAACCCCCTTGGTTGTTTTCTCTTTCCAAAGCTGCCGTTCTCCAGTTCTTGGTCCTCCTCTTCTGAGATGAACAAGCCTGGACCTACTGTGGATTCCTCAGACTCTTGGGGTACTCCCAGAGCTGGGAGCCTCTCACTTGCTCCCCCCTTGAGTTGGGGGTGCGTCTTTGCCGTGGTGAAGGAGACTGTCTGTCCTTCAGAACCCTCATGATAGAAAGGACAGGGAGGTTGCTTTGATAAAGCTCCTAGGTTTTATTTTGCCCACGTAAGTGTTTGGTTAAGTGTAAGGGTGAAGTGGTGTTTTCTGAGTTTTTCTTGTAAATAGGGAACCACACATCTCCGATGACCTTGCATCCCCCAGCCCAGCTGCTGAGCACTCCCTTCCTAACGTCTTTATGGAAGCCCGTCTCCATGCCTCCCACATCCCGCCTCCCTTGCTCTCTAGGTCTCTGGCTTGTCTTCTTGATGATACCGGCTGTGATGAGGCTGTCCCACCACACTGCCAAAGCTGCTCTGGACAAAGTGTCCAGTGGCATGTGACATCCACTGGTGCTGTCCCTCTCCCCTTTGAGATTTTCAAATATTATTTTACATGTATGATTTGCCTGTGCGTATGTGTGTGCACCACATGTACGGCTGGTGCTGGTGGGCGTGAGAGGAGGCATCAGAACTGGAGTTGTGGATGTTTGCGAGCCACCGTAGGGATGCTGAAAACCGAATGCTGGTTCCTCTGCAAGGGCAGCAATGCTTTCTGACTGCTGAGCCATCCCTCTGGAACCTCTCAGATGGTGCTTCTTACTGCCATAGTGGTTGTTGTATTTCTTCTTTTCCCCTTTCAGCAATCTCATTCTGCCCAGACAGGCTTCAAACTCACAGCAGTTGCGCCCCAGCGTCCCAGGTGCTGGGGTTGCAGGGATGAGTTGTTACATCAGCTGGAGTCCTCAGCCTAGTGGACTCTGCTCTGATTTTTGCCGTTTATTACTCCCCCTTCCCCATCTCTTCATTCCCCTTGAACATATCTACTTAGTGTCTTTTCTACCTGCAGAGAGTGCTGGATTTGGCATTACGTGAGGACAGGGGCAGTTCCAGTGAGTCATGAAGGGCAAAGCCTGCGTTCTTTGAGGTAACGAGCTGTGCTGGTTAACTTTTTGTCAACCTGACACACACCTGGAGTCGTTCCAGAAGGGGCGCCTCAGTTGAGGACACGCCTCCCTCAGATGGCCTGTAGGCGAGTCTTTGAGGCATTTTCTTGATTAATGATTATTGCTACAGGAGGGCCCAGCCCTCTGTGGGTGGTGCCACGCCACGCCTGGGCAGGTGGTCCTGGGTTCTTTAAGAAAGCAGGCGAGTGAGCCATGGGGAGCAAGCCAGTAGGCAGCACCCTCCACGGCCTCTGTATCAGCTCCTGCCTCCAGGTCCCTGCCCTGGCTTCCCTCAGTGATGGATTTGTGACTTGAGAGTTGTAGGGTGAAATAATCCCCATTCTCTGCCAGTCACTTTTGGTTATTTTTATTATGATTATTTTTAATTACACTGTAGTAAGCTAACTAAGGCATGAGTGCATCAGACTTTCTTTGGACAGCCGGCTTCCAAATAATGACACAGAGACTTCTAATTAAGTATGGAAGCTTGACCATAGCTTAGGCTTGTTCCCAACTAGCTTTTATAATTTAGATTAGCCTGTTTATATTAATCTATAATCTGCCACATAGCTCGTCACCTCTCCTCCGTACTGTGTGTTCAACCCCCTTTGTGTTTCGCTGGAGAATACCTCCTACCAGCTCCCCACCACCCCAGGTCCTCTCTCTCTCTTCCCCCAAAAGTCCTGCCTAACTATTGGATGTTCAGCTTTCTATTAAACCAATCAGAAGGTGCCTTTCATACAGCATGATCAAATATCCCGCAAGAGAGGTGTAGTAGGAGTAGATGAAAGAATTTTTGTGTGGTTAGATGGCTGCGTGAATCTGAGTGAGGATCCAGAATGCCAAGGTGTCCTGCTGACAACATTCTCACAGCACCATGGTGGCGCCACTGTGGACTGGTCAGTATAACGTGAGGGATACAGTGCCCAGCTGGACTGTAATTACCCCTGAGCTAATCTGTCCCCAGTTGAAATGATTTATTTGGGAGTCCAGTTAGGTTTGATCAAGGCCCATTAATGTTAATCTTGGTGTGGACATAAGTCATGAGACTCCTCAGTCCTGTCTCTGGGTCTGGAGCCCCCATCTGCTTCAGGAACCTGAATATCTGTCCCCATGTGATGATGGACACATCCAACAATTATCCATTTATCCCTGCTCTTTGTCAGGATAAAACCATGTTCTTACGAATGCATCCTTCCCTAAGTATGTATTTGGCATAGGAATACTTGTTTTGTAGTGGGGACCAAAATCACTTCTCTGTGGACTCACCAGCTTTTTAAAACGTCCCACTTGGGAGCGTACCGTGCCTGTCATGAAAGCTCTTTGTAGTTGGAAAACCGAGTGTAAGGAAAGCAAGCTATTAGGCTGACAGACTTGGCCTACGTTCACATCATGGCTCCTATACAAATTTATCCCATGAGATTGTGTACATGCAGACATTTCCTCCTTTCTCTTCTTCCCCTTCTGTTCCTCTCTGCAACCCTCCCTTGTCCCACGGCTCCCTTCCCTTTCAAGCGAATGACCTCTTTTTCTTCTTACTACATTAGTATTGTTTATTATTGGTTACGTATATATTCTCTTTGTCTCTGTCTTTCTCTGTCCCTCTCTGTCTTTCTCTCTGTCTCTGTCTCTCTGTCTCTTTCTCTTTCTCTCTGTCTCTGTCTGTCTCTCTCTCTCTCACACACACACCTGCTTGGGTATATATGATTTAGGCCCTCTACTTTGCACTGGATAACCAATTAGGGGCTCATCCCCAGGAGAGGCCAGTTCTCCCTCCCTCAGCCGTCTCTCTGTGTAGGTGTGGGGCCCAGTGAGATCTTCCCCTCTGAGTTAGCATTTCTATTGATATTCTCATTGTTGAGGTTTCGTTTAGGCAGCCATTTTGTCGGTGATTCCTGGGTGTAGCTTTTCTGTCATGTCTTGGAGACAGAATCTCAGAGTAGACTTCTTGGTCATCTGGCCCTTAGAATCTCAGAGTAGACTTCTTGGTCGTCTGGCCCTTAGAATCTTTTTGTCCTTTCTCTGATGTTCGTTGAGCTTTATGTGTGGGAGTTGTGTTGGCAATGTATCCCCTGGGGCTGGGCTCCCCATAGTCACTCGATCCTGTCCATTGTGTCCAGCTGTGGTCTTCTGTGGCGGTCTCTGTCCGCTGTAAAGAGAGGCTTCTTTGATGAAGTGTAAGGGTCACACTTCCGTGTGGGTATCAGGAAAGTTTTAGGATGCACTTAGGATCTGTGCTGGTCTAGTAAAGTAGCCGTACAAGATTCTTTTCTGACGTCTGTGACCTCACTAGCCTTGGGATGGTTGCTCAGTTGATAGTACCAGACGCGATTTTCCTCCTGTATGATGGACCTTAATGCTCTGTTGTACGGCTGTGGTTACTGCCGTCCTATGGGTACCTCTATTGCACCTTTGTAGTTGGAATTTTCTCTGGGTCACCACTAGCCCCCAAATAAAGACATGGAGACTTATTATTAATTATGAATGCTGGACCTTAGCTTAGGCTTGTCCCACAAGCTCTTTTAACTTAATTTAACCTGTTTCTGTTCATCTACGTTTTACGTCTGGACTTTTTACTTTATTTTAATTCTGTATGTCCTACTTTCCTGTTCCTCTGTGTCTCTGTTGTCTTCTTTTCTTTCTTCCCTGAGCCTAAATTTTTCCTCCTTACTCTCCCCTGCCTGGAAGTCCTGCCTATACCTCCCCCTTGCTATTGGTCACTCAACTTTTTATTAGACTAATCAGGTGCCTTAGGCAGGCAAGGTAAACAGCAACACATCTTTACGTAGTTAAACAAATGCAGCAGGTCTTTACGTAGTTGAACAAATGCAGCAGGTCTTTACGTAGTTGAACAAATATTCCACAGCACACCTTTAGGAATATTTTTCCAAGCTGGTCATTGTTACAGTTAATAGATGTCACAGATGATTGTCGATTGGATTGATAGGATTATTCCCTCCTTGACAGTTTACACAATACTTTCTGGAACTATGAAATCTGTGCTGAGGAAGGGAGACTTTTAGGTTAGCTCTAGCTTGAATTTTCTGATTCCTAACGTTCTAAATGTGTGGTGTCTTTAACAGTGGGGACTTAGATTCAACCTTTGAGAGGCAACCAGGGGCAGTGGCAAGAGCCTGCACTGCTTGGGAGTCACTTGGACCACCCTGCCTACAGTTTGCACGTCCGCTTCTCATGCCTGGCCTTGTGGTTGTCAGAAAGTGGGGAGCGCTGTCAGCCAATAGCACAGCTTCATTTGATGAAAGCACATATTAGCAAGGTGGTGGCGGCGCACGCCTTTAATCCCAGCACTCAGGAGGCAAAGGCAGACAGATCTCTGTGATTTCGAGGCCAGCCTGGTCTACAGAGTGAGTTCCAAGACAGGCAGGACTATTTCACAGAGAAATCCTGTCTTGAAAAACCAAAAATAAATAAATAAATAAAAATAAAACAAAAAACATGTGCACGCGCGCACACACACACACACACACACACACACACACACACACACACAAACTGTGTGTAACTCTAGGTAAATGCAATAATACAATTCTTTGAGGTTTCATCAGACATCTTTGCTTTTACTTTGTTCCTCTTTCCGCCCTCTCCTGTATATAAACATTTCTGAAAGCAAAATTGTGGCAAGTGTTAATGTTATAGGTTCCATTTTAAAGTTTTAACCTTAAGTGAATTTATCCATATTAATAATCTCCAAAGCTGACTTGTGATGTTGGTTTTGTCTTGAACTGAAACATGCTCGCTGAAGTCCGACAAATGTCTAGCGTAGAAAGGGCTAGTCTTGCGCAGTCAGTTGCCCAGCCGCGTGAACAGCACTGATAGCTTGGCTGCAGCTTTTCCTTAGCTATTCATGGTGTGTTCTCTTCTCTGAGACACGGAATTAGATATGTGAAATCACAGGTTTGAATGCTTAAGGCATTTTCTCCCCCTACGGTGTTTCCCTTCAGTGTTTTCCATGGAGAAGCCATCAGCTGGATGTCTCTGGAGAATAGGATCACATCGCCCTTTCTCTTTTCTCTCCTCCTTGACTTGTTTGTTGGTTAGTTGTTTTCCAGTGACTACCAGGCAAGCGCTCTACCCCTGAGTTATACCCTGAGCCCACAGTCACATTCTTTGCCTTGACTCAGAGATCCGCCTGCCTCTGCCTCCCGCCTGCCTTTGCCTCCCTCCCGGGTGCTGGGATTAAAGTATGTGTCATCACTGCCCAGCTCTTTTTCTTTTTTAAAGGACAACTTTATTATTTGTTTTAAAAAATTCCTATTTTAAAATTTTATGTGTATGAGAGTTTTGCTGCACTTATGTCTGTGCACACATGTGTTTCTGGTTGCCCAAAGAGGCCAGAAAAGGGTGTTGAACCCCTGGAATTGGAGTTAAAGACAAATGAGCTGCCATGTGGGTGCCGGGTATTGAACCTGGGTCCCTTAGAAGAGCAGGTCCACCTCTCACCAGTCACGACCTTTTTTGTTTTGTTTTGTTTTGTTTTGTTTTGAGGCAGGGTCTCTGTGTAGCTCTGGCTGACTTGGAACTCACTATGTAGACCAGCTGGTCTCTAACTCACAGAGATCCACCTGCTGGGGCTAAAGGCGTGTGCTATGGCAGTGGTCATATTCTTGAAAAAGAATAATCACAGTTATGAAATTATAGGAGCAAAGAAAGGGACGTTGTGCAGTTCTTGGTCTGTACTGCCAACTGGGGTAGGGAGCTTGTGGTGTCCTGTGCACTGCGTGTGTCAGCCGCGGAGGGCTGGTGTCTTCCGCGTGTGTGAGCCACGGAGGGCTTGTGTCTTCCGCGTGTGACAGCCGCGGAGGGCTTGTGTCTTCCGCGTGTGACAGCCGCAGAGGGCTGGTGTCTTCCGCTTGTGTTAGCCGCGGAGGGCTTGTGTCTTCTGCGTGTGTCAGCCGTGGAGGGCTTGTGTCTTCTGCGTGTGACAGCCGCGGAGGGCTGGTGTCTTCTGCGTGTGTCAGCCGCGGAGGGCTGGTGTCTTCTGCGTGTGTCAGCCGCGGAGGGCTGGTGTCTTCTGCGTGTGTCAGCCGCGGAGGGCTTGTGTCTTCTGCGTGTGTCAGCCGTGGAGGACTGGTGTCTTCTGCGTGTGTCAGCCGTGGAGGGTGGGTCACTGCACACTTGTAACCATTGAGCATGATAATTTAAGCAGTTTCATCAATGGACACATTAAATGTTACTTCCTTGTTCTCTTCAAGAGCCTGCAGTTCTTGAGCTGGGAAAGTGAATCTTTTTCACTTTTTTGTGTGTGGTTTAGCTGTTCACCTTACAGTTTTGATTTTTGTATTTTACATACTATTTTTATAATTTCAAAGAATACACAAAAATATTTTTTAATTGATCAATTTTTGGCATAATCAGTAGATTCTACTATGAAAATGAACAGTGAGCCCATTGTGAGTTCCAGGCCAGCCAGAGCTACACAGTGAAATTCTGTCTCAAAAATAAACAACAACAGAAAAAGAAATCAGCCCAAGAACAAATATCTAAGCATTTTCCAAAGTGGTCCAATAGCGAGCCTTCCCTGGGTTGATTTTTATTGGAAAACAAGTCACTAGATCTCCTAACACTCCTATGATTGTGTATTGGATGTGGAATCAAGGGCCTGGATCGCCCTGCAAGGCAGTTCCACACCAGCCCGGCAGTCTCTGTGCCGTTTCCGGTTCCTGCTTCTCTGCTGCTGCTCCTTGGCTCTTGCGACATCTTCCTTGGCATTTTCTGTTTGCTTTGTTTCCGTGGCACCGTGCTGGAGTAAACTCTTCACGCGAGGTCATGGGTTGTGAACTTTAGTTGCTTAGTATTTACCTGTGTGTGCCCGCTTGTCAGTATGCACACCATGTGCACAAGTGCCTACGGAGGACAGAGAGGGCACCAGGTCCCCTGCAACTGGAGTTCCAGGTGCTTATGAGCCACCCCATGTGGGTGCCAGGAGGCAGTCCATGACCTCTGCAGGAGCAGCAAGTGCTCAGTGCAGCCGTCTTTCCTTTTCTCTCTTAAGTCCCAGGTAGATGCCCCTGCTTTAACCTGCCGGAATGACCACCGTTTGACCCTCCTGGCTCCCCCTGTTGAGCCCTGGGGTTATAGGCATGGTGTTACCATCCTGGAATGGAACCCCAGTCTTCCTGCATTTCCTGCATGCTAGTCAGGCGCGAGACCAGCCAGGCTACTACACCTTCAGTCGCTTGCCTGGCCGTTCTTGTTTAGTACCCTGTGATTGGATTCTTTGCTAAAGTATGAGTCTTCTTTTTGTGGTAGACCCTTTAACTGAGCAGGGCTATTTCTTAAACCTCAGGCAGACTATAGACCCTTTTCAGTGCGCAAGACTTAACTAGCTCGTTTCCATGAGGCACAGAGTTGGGCAGGAGCTGGAGATGGCAGGGCCCAGCTCTTCTTCTGACTTTTGTTTCTGAGTGAAGTTCTTTCTTTATAGCGTCCTGCTCTCTTCCCTGTCCCCTCTCTGTCATCTCCAGCGTCCTGCTCTCTTCCCTGTCCCCTCTCTGTCATCTCCAGCGTCCTGCTCTCTTTCCTGTCCCCTCTCTGTCATCTCCAGCGTCCTGCTCTCTTCCCTGTCCCCTCTCTGTCATCTCCAGCGTCCTGCTCTCTTCCCTGTTACCCTCTCTATTATCTTTTCTGAAATTTGAAGTCACCCCAAGCTCTCTTCTCCTTGGAGACTTCCAGCCCTGCATGTGCTGCTTCCATTGAATAATTTTGTAGAGTTTTATTTGCCGGCCAAGCCTTCTTTCCAGCCAGGCTGTTTGTGGGAAAGAGTGTGGGAGTAGGCTTCGGGAGGGTTTTATGGACAGCCCAAGTGGCCACTGATGTGCTTGTGGCATTGCTCTTCTGGAGGTAGCTTTAAACAGCGTTGTGCCCAGCAGTAAAGACCCTTTAGTCGTCCTTAGTCACAGCTATATCAAAGAGAAGCCTCTGAGTGTTCTTATAAACACCTGTCTAATAGGTCAGCTTCCCATCATAACAGAGAGCAGGACGCAAGCCAGGAATTTTCAGCCAACAGTGAAATTAGTAGAGTAGGAGTGACCGTTCTGTTAGAAGTGTGTTTACTTTTGCAGTTAGCTTCTCCAGTTAGCAGTGACTCTTTTAATGTAGTGATAGAGAACTCTTTAAAATTTATGCTTGCAAGTTACAGTGTGGGAACTTGTAACTAACAGAGCAGAAGGTACCGGAACGGGGCGGACTCTGCAGTGCTCCTGCTGGTAGAGCGTACTGTGAGGGGAGCTGCACTCTGTGATTGCTTCCCAGAGCTTCCCTGTGCCCTGGCTTCATTTGGATGCACTTCTCTGTCTTAGGGGTTGTCACCTCAGAACAGCTGGGCAAGAGAGCAGTAGACAAGGGTCCGCTGCACTGTCAGGCTGGGATTTGTCTCCCCCTCTTTCTGCATTTGCCTCTTTACTTGTTTGGAGGTGAGGTTTGAGTGGGACCTTTTCTTCCTTCAGCTCACAGACTAGTGGGGCACTAGGAGGTCACGTTAGAAGCCCAGACTCCAGAATGGGCCCTTACATCACCCAAACTCTCCAGTCAGACTCAGGCCTCTCTACCCTGCAGACGTGTGTTTCACGTGTGTCTTTTCAAGTGGGCAGAGGTGTCTCCTCTGATGTCCTAGCATGTCCTTTTTCTGGTGGGGTGCTGAGTGTTGGAATGCCTGGAGCGGTTGCCTGGCATGCCTGGTATGCCCCAGGTTTTCATCTGTAGTGTTCTCATGGACCGTGGCCTGACAATTTCAGTCCTGTCCTACGCTGGCATTGCTGATGGATGCCCACCTCAGCAGTGCGTCCACAGATGGAGGATGGGCAAGCCACAGGTCTGACAGAGAGCTGTGGGAAGGGTTGGGAGGTAGTTGTTTTTGCTCTTTACGTCTTTTGGGGGGCCCGCCACCCACCTCCCAAATAAATCACACATGGAGGGTTATTCTTAGTTATAAATGCCTGGTCTTAGCTTAGCTTGTTTCTAGCCAGCTTTTCTTAAATTAACTCAACTACCTTTTGCCTCTGGGCTTTTTCCTTTTCTTACTTCTGTATGTCTTACTTTCACTCTGACTCCGTGGCTGGCTGGGTGGCTGACCCCGGTGTCCTCCTCTCCTTTTTTTGCCCCTCTTCTTCTCCTGCTGTTTATTCTCTCTGCCTGCCAGCACCCTGTCCTTGCTCCTGCCTCACTATTGGCCATTCAGCTCTTTATTAGACCATCAGGTGTTCTGGACAGGAAAAGAATCACAGCTTCACAGAACTGAACAAATGCAGCATAAACAAAAGACACACCTTAAAATCATATTCCCCGACATTGGGAGGGGATTATCTGCTGCGATTTCACAACTGGGGACTTCACAAATGTCCAGATTTCTGTTTTTTCCCCCCGAGGTGTGTGACCTGGCACTGTTGCCTGGCAACAGGGTCTTCTGCTTGTGTGCCGAGGCTTGGCGTGGACTTGCCTGGGCCACTGAGCATGACTGGGCCCAGCCAGGTTCTAAAAACAGTAACTCATTTTTTTGCCACCCACCTCATATTTCCACACTTTGGAATTACGTTTCCTTATCTCTTACAGGTTATTTGTGCAGGTGGAGAGCTTTGCAAAAGTGTGCTGACTCACCTTTGCACAAGCGTGCTGACTCACCTTTGCACAAGCGTGCTGACTCACCTTTGCACAAGCATGCTGACTCACCTTTGCAAGTTGTTTCTGCTGTTGAAGGGCTTGCCCTGTGTTTAAGAAACACATGTGTCCTTACCCCTTCTCACTTTACAATTCTTTCATTGTAACCTTGTTTCTCCTCTAATTAGCACACTAACAGCTACTGCTTTTATGACTAACGAAGGGGTGAGTGTTTACGTTAAATCTCCCTCGTGACCTTGAACACAGCTAGGGTTGAGCACAGTGGTAGCACCCAGTAAGATGTGGTACTTGATGCTGCTGCGGTGCCTGATGCGGCTGCTGGTGCTTCGCAGGCCTGATGCACGTTTCTGTGACCTGGGAGCCAGCCTCAGCCTGCACTGCTGTCTCAGAACATCCTTTTTGTTGCTGCTGCCCTCAACTCATCCTGTCTACGTGTTTTAGATAAACACCTTTTTGAGGGCAAGTCCTCATTCCTCTTTTTTTTTTTTTCACTCTAGAACCTTCCAGCACTTTTCTCCTGTTTATTTTCCCGATACAACCCTTGGTACGGCAGCTGAGGTCTTCCTGGGCACTTGTGTAAGGAGTGGCCAGTGAGGCAGGTGCCTCGTGTTAGGGAATTCTCCCCAGTGCATAAGGGAGAGAAGACCGCCCATGATGGCTTCCAGTTTTGTTTTGTTTTTAACCTTCAAAAACAGTCTTGGGAGATGAGTGTAACAGTAATGAACCAGGACCCTCTGGCCTCTGGGCACTCTTACAGTGGTCTTCGTGGACTTGGCCACCAGAAGCACGCATGAATCATATTGCAGCATGGTCACCGGAGACAAGTTTTTCAGGATCCTTCCCAGGAAGCTGAGTGGCCTGGGAACTAAACTGTGGAGGAAGCTGAAGGCACCTCTCCTAGTGGGCAGCTTATTGTACACCTTGGCTTTTGTTTAGTCCCTTTCTCATAAAAAAAAAAAATGTGAGAAAGTTACTTCATGAGATACTAAATGATCCCTTTTTATGGGAACCCCAAGAACTTTACCAGCTAGTTAAACAGTCATTAATGGGAAGATCAGTGTTTGTGGTGGGGCTTGGTGGCCCCTGCTTGAAGGGTGTGAACCACACTGGGTTTTTTGGCGTGTACTTTTGCAGGCAGACGTGGGGGCAGGCAGACTTACCAGGTTGCTGCTCCCCATTGTGTCTGCAGCTAGCACCTTCTGTAACAGCCCACATGGCTAAGCAAAACCTGTGGTTAGTGTCTTCAGTGCTCAGAATATTCAGGGAAAATTCACACAGCAGGCTTCTCCTTCCAGCCTTTTAAAGCATTTACTTGTTGGTGTTGCTGTGTTTATATTGTGTTGTGAGGTTTGCCCAGGACAGTAGCAGGCACCAGGACGCCACTCTTCTCCCCCGGGCAGTGCTCCACTGTATGGAGTGTCTTTGTTTATCTCTTCGGGTGTTGGTGGTCACTTGGCTGTGCTACACCTACTATGATGATACCGCTCTAAGCCCTCCTGTGCCAGCTTCTGTCTGAGGTCTGCTTTCACTGTTCTGGATATGTGTCTAGGAGTGGAATTTATGAGTCATGGTTTTCTGTTTGACTTGTTGAAGATCAAAATTTTATTTTAAGTGTAAGAGTAAATATATAAAGTATATTCTCTTGGTAGATATTAGAAATATGTTTTTTATAGTCAGGAAGGATTCGGTTCAAATATCAGCCCCTTTACTATCAAGCCGTCACCTGGGACAAGTTATTTCAGCTTCCTAGTCCATTTCTTCACCTGAAGTCTGTGAGCGGTGAATTCCTCCCTCCAGGTGTAAAGGAGTCAGGAGACAGGGAAGGCCTTTTACCATGAGATAACCCTCGGGAGTGGGGTCATTGTGCTCATTGTTCCGTGGCCACAGCAGCCTAAGCCTGAGTGGTGTTAATTGGCACAAACAATGGTGGTGAACTTTGATCACACCAAAGAGAAGTAGGAGCTAAATGGCTTCTTTGGAAGTCTTGACTGTGGTGTTTTGTGCCATGGATCCCTTTGACTCAGATTAGTGCGTGGTTGTCCCTTCAGCCGTAGAGTTCCTGTCTTCAGAGGTAAAGAGGTGTCTGTCAGAGAAACGACTTTTAAAAGCATATTTGTTTACTGCTTGGGCTCTGATTTGCAACAAACTACTTTCTGATCCCACTCACAGACAGGAAGTCAGCTAGAGACATGCCTGAGCTCTGAGTGAGAATATGGTGAACTTTCCCCTGAATAAGTAGCTAATTAAAAATTACTATTTTTAATCAAAATAGATTTGTGTGAAAAGCAAAACATCTCATGAATAGAGCATCATTGTCATTGTTAGTATTTTGGTAGATGCTTTACAGAACATCTGTTTTTGTGCTGTTTTTTTTTTAAGGATTATATTATAATGCCACTGATACTATTTTTAGGAACATCTTTTTAAGGCATGAAGTATTTTTATACCACCCATTTGTTAGTGTTGAATGTCACTCCATCTTCCACACAGAACATAATTTTATTTTCCATTTTCCTTCTGGATATTTACAGATGCTGTTTTCACAGACAATACAGACAATGCAAGGAGAGTATCTCTGTGATAAATAAGTCTTTGTGCACGCCCATGGCACTTGCTGTGGCCTGAGTCTTCAGTGTCGTGTGTGCGCGTGTATGTGTGTGCATGTGTGTGCACGTGTGTGTGCGCACGCTTGTGTATGTGCGTGTGTGCGTGTGTGCGTGTGCATGTGTGTGCGTGTATGTGCACGTGTGTATGTGTGCGCGCATGCGCTTGTGCACGTGTGTGTGCGCGTGTGCACGTGCACGTGTGTGCATGTGTGTGTGTGTGTGTGTGTGAGAGAGTGTGGTCAGCTGATTCCTTGGGGCTCTGTGAGGCACTGCCATGATGGTGAGAACATGATGGAGGAGGTGCCTCATGGCAACCAGACATGATGGGGGGAAGGATGGGGGAGAAGTATAAGGCGGGGGTGTGGTGAGGGAGGGAGGAAGGAGAGAGGAGACCGAGGATGTTGGGGCCCACCACCCAGCTCCTACACAGAGCTTACTCTTACTTAGGAGTGCCCGACCTTAGCGTGACCTGTTTCTAGCAGCTTTTCTTAACTCATCCCGTCTCTGTGTTTCCTCTGGGCTTTTCTAGCCTTTCACTATCCCATATACCTCTCTTTGCTGCCTGCTCTGTGGCCGACTGTGTGACTAGGTGGCTGGCCCCTGGTGTCCTCCTCTCCTTCTCCTTTTCCTCTTCTCTCTTCTTCCAAGCCTACATTTCTCCTGTTTATTCTCCCTGCCTGCCAGCCCCACCTATCTCTCTCCTGCCCAGTTATTGACTGTTCAGCTCTTCATTAGACCAGGCAGGTATTTTAGACAGGCAGAGTAACACAGCTTCACAGAGTTAAACAAATGCAACATAAAAGAATGCAACACATCTTTGCATCATTAAACAAATATCCAACAGCTTAAACGGATGTGACACATCTTAACACGAATATTCCACAGCAGGACAAGGTCACACCTCTACAACAGGCTGTTCAGCGCTGAACCAACCCCTTGATGGAGATTAGTCCGGACCCATTATCACCCAGTCACCTCACACTGCTGCATGGGGACCTGTCTGTCCGCAGCCTCTGGGGTGCATTTCATATCAATACCGGAGCTGTCGTTTTGATGGCTTCGGCTTTAGTGTGTAACCGTCACACAGTTACACTTTCCGCAGTCTGTATTCTTTGCACGGTTTCTATTCAGAACTGCATTTATTTTTATCGACAGGCACCACTGTAATTTGTTAGGGCTTTTTGTGGTCGTATACACGTCTTTCTCTTTATCTGCAGCAAGGTAAGGATCCCACTGGCTTGTGGGTACACACGGTATGCTGTATGGTCTGTAACATAGGATATGGTTGTATCAGTATTAGATTGCTGGGGTTGCCACTGGCGTGACTGCCGTTGGCCACTTCTCGTGTACCCTCTCTGCCTGCTGAGCCTCCTTTCTCATTCTGTCTGTCCCCTGGGGCCATTTGGTCAACCTCTGATTGTGCTTGCTTCTTCTTTCCTCCAGTAGAGTTCCCCCCACCCCCGGAGGCCAATCTAGACTATTGAAGGGTGGAAGCTGTTGGGTAAAAGGTCTCTTTCTTCCTGGGTGATACTCTAGATACCTTTATCCAGCTTCTTATAATGTCCTCGCTGATCTTTCACTTGGTGGGAGCCAACCTGATAATGTAGTCTTAAAAAAGCTTACTAGTTCTTTGAGAGTTTTGTACAACACGTTTTGTTCATAATTGTTAAGTGTTGGATCCCCAGTTGCTGGGTTCCTCCACTGCCAATGCAATATGCCAAATAAAACCGAATTAATAAATCCAGATTTAATAAACAGAGCAATGCAAAGCAGAGCACCCCCTGGTGACTGTCAGGAAGGCAGGAGACAGAACACAGAGTAGTACACTGTCAGGTCTATGGGCTGGGTCTTAAAGAGATGGTAGGCGTGGTCCCAGGCATCTCCAGGGGAGGAACCACCGATGATGTGCTTTCTCAGGGGCTAGTCTGGAATGAGGCAGCTTCAGGGAGCTGCTGCTTGGTGTCCTGAGGGTGTGGTCAGGAAAACCGCCCCCAAGTTGGAAATTCCATATAATAATAAGCTCTCAGCTCTTCCCAGGCCCACCTTCTCTTCCTTACCCGCCCATATTTGTGACCTTTTAAAAGGAGCAACAACAACAAAACCCTTGAAGATATTTGTGCCGCTGAAACATTCCCAGGTATTTTCTGCTGGAGCTGTGCACACCAGGGGCTACACTCAGAGAAGCTGTGCACACCAGGGGCTACACTCAGAGAAAGCTGCCCTTCTCTCAGTGGCTAACAGTTGTCAACAGCTGTGCCATTAGGGCTGGGACTGTGGGCCCAGTTTCTGTGTAACTGGGGTTTGATCTGGCTTAGGTTTGCTGTCTCAGACTCTGAGTTCATTTATATATATATATACAGCTGCTCTGCTGAGTTCAGAAGACATGGTTTTCTCCTAGCCGTCTGCCACCTCTGACTTTTACATTTTCTCTGCCCCCTCTTCCTTGGTGATCTCTGAGCCTTGGTATTGAGGGGAGGGTATACATGCTTCCTTTAGGGCTGAACGTTCTACAGACTTGTATTCTCTGAACCGTGGCTAGTTGTGTTTTGTGTTAATTGCCCTCTGTTGCTAATAGAAGCTTCTCTGAGAGGCTTGAGAGACGCAGTGATGGAGGGTATGCCAGAGTGGCGCAGGGACGTGATAATGGTCTCTGCATGGACTCTCTCCCTTCACTGCTGCCGCTTGGAATCACATTCCAACACGAACCACCTGCGGCCCTGAGCCTCTGCCTGACCTTCCCTTTCAGCGACACCCAAGCTGAGGCTTTGTTACCAGGCACAAGCAACGCCGTAGTCTCTAAACCTCGTTTTTCTTAAAGTGCCAATTTGAGGAGGGTAGTGCCTGCTTCTCAGGATTATCTTGGGAATTAAACCATGTAATTCTTTTATTTACTGCCACAAGTGCTGAAAGGTCACTGCTTGCCAAGTGGTGTTGGAGCTGTGGGGATAGATCGTGAACAAGACGGGCAAGGACCCTTCTGCCATCACAGAGCTTGTGTTCTGCTGAGAAGACAGAGGGTTAGGTGAAGACTGTGAGCAGTGCGGGGCGCTGTGGGGCAGGCAGAGCAGGTGGATGCTAAGAGATGCAGACGGCTGAGTGGGAAGAGAGGTGCCAAAAACCCTGCTGCAGACAGGAATGCCAGGAGCAAGGCCATGGTGAGCAGTGCAGCAAATGCTGGTCAGTGCGGGAGGCAGTGACCTAGAGCAAGGGGATAGCTGATTTTTCCTAACATACTTTATTTAAATTTTAATTTTTGAAGCCAGGTGGTGATGGTGCACACCTTTAATCCCAGCATTTGGGAGGCAGAGCCAGGCAGATTTCTGGTTCATGGCCATCCTGGTCTACAAAGTGAGTTCCAGAGAAACCTTGTCTTGAAAAATGAAAATAGAAAAAAAAAGGAAACAAAATAAGTTTTATTTTTTTGAAATTTGTGAAAACCATCACACTGTACATTTTTCCAATAATCTGGTTGATTACGCTGACTAGCTTTATATTGCCACCTGTCTTGGATAAAATTGTAACAGTTGTATAAAAAGAATAAATTATTTTAATAAGCATTTTGTTTGTTTTTGTGGGAGTTGGGAGTGTCTTTGTCATGGCATGCTTGTGGAGGCCAGAATATAACTTTGTAGAGTTGATTCTCTCCGTCCATCTTGACTTGGATTTGGGGATCAGACTCAGGTGGTCAGGCTATATGGCAAGCGCCTTTTATCTCTTGCTGGCCTTTAGTAAGTGTGATTTACTTTTGATTTTTTTAAAAACAATTTATTTTCTATGTATGGTTGTTTTTCCTGCATGTATGTCTGCGTGCCGATTGCATGCAGTGCCCCTGGAGGCCTGGAGGAGGAATCACACCTGTTGGAACTAGAGTTACAGGCGGTTCTGAGCCACTGCATGGGTGCTGGGACTGGATGGGTCCCCTAGGAGAGCATCCAGTGTTCATAACCTGCTGACCCATCTCTCCAGTACCTCTTTTGATGTTGATTTCAGTGACATAAAACACGCCGTGTGTAGCCAGCCATATTCATGTTCCAGCGCACATATCAGCAGTGTGTGGCCCATCCATAATTTTGTATAAAAACCTCCAGAACTCTCTCTACCTCTCAAAACTGTAGCCATGTCATTAAACAGCTCCCTGGTTGTAGTGCTAACCGCCGTTTTACTCCCTGATTTTGTGAAGTTCACAGTTCTAGATCCACATATAAAGGGAACCTTGGGGCTGTTTGTTTTCTTGTGACAGGCTCATCGATATTGTGACAAACACGGATCAGAATTCCTTTCCCTTTCATGGCTGAATTAAATCCCATTGTATATACGTGGCAGTTTGTTTCTGTTTGTGTATTTATCAGGGGACAG
>PVIU01017910.1:0-40345 GCA_004026605.1 Ondatra zibethicus
CTTCTTCTTCTTCTTCTTCTTCTTCTTCTTCTTCTTCTTCTTCTTCTTCTTCTTCTTCTTCTTCTTCTTCTTCTTCTTCTTCTTCTTCTTCTTCTTCTTCTTCTTGATCCAGTCTATTTAGTGTTCTGTAAGTTTCTTGTATCTTCATAGGCATATCTTTTTTTAAGTTGGAAAAGTTTTCTTCTGTGATTTTGTTAAATGTATTTTCCGTGCTTTTGAGTTGAACTTCTCCTTCTTCTATACCTATTATTCTTAGGTTTTGTCTTTTCATTGTGTCCCATATTTCCTGGATATTTTGTGTTAAGCTTTTGTTAGATTTAATGCTTTCTTTGACTGATGAGTCTATTTCCTCTGTTGTATCTTCAGCGCTTGAGATTCTCTCTTCCATCTCTTGTATTCTGCTGTTTATGCTTATGATTGTGGTTCCTGATTATTTTCTATGATTTCTGTTTCTATAATTCCCATATCTTTATATGTTTTCTTTATTGTCTCTATTTCAGTTTTCAAGTCTTGAATAGTTTCTTTCATGTGTTTGATTGCTTTTTCTTGGTTTTCTTTAAGGGATTTGTTGATCTCTTCCAATTTTTTGTCTGTCTTTTCTTCAATTTCTTTGAGGGAATTTTTCATTTCCTCTTTAAGGTCCTCAAACATTCTCTTAAAGTTATTTTTTTAGGTCATTTTCTTCTGCTTCATCTATATTTGGTTGTTCAAGTCTTGCTGTTGTAGAGTCACTAGTGTTTCCTGGTGTTGTGTTCCTCTTTGTGGTATTTCATGTGTTCCTACCTTGTCTCCCCATCTTTTCCTCTGATTGGCATAGTTGGGGCTGTCTGTGACTCTGGTGATCAATCTTCCCGGGGCCAGTAGATCTAAGGCTCTGATGGTTGCTCCTTGTGGTGCAGTCAGGGCCACATTTCCAGTCATCCTGTTGGTCACTCCTTGTTCCTGGAGGTTGCTTGGCACTCCTGGGATTTGCTCTGCAATACCAGGGGTCATTCAGGCCTGCACCCACAGATATTGCTTGCTTGGGGCTCTTTCTACTGAGGTTGCTGCCTTGGGCGCTCTGGCATAGGTCCTGGCTCAGACCTACTCCCACAGAGTTCTCTGATTCAGGCCTACTCCCTAGGAGGTCTCAGACTCATGTCTGGGCCTGCAGAGGTCCTGACTCAGGCTTACTTCCTCGGAGGTCCCAGACTCTCACATCTGGGCCAGCAGAAGTCTCTGGTCCCAGGCTACTCCTTCAGCGGTTGCTCCCTTGTACCTGCTCCTGTGGAGTTTGCTGTCTCAGGACTGTTCTGCCCTAGATTGCTGACTCAGTCCTGTTTCCGTAAAATTCCCTGGCCTGGGTCCACTCCTGCAGAGGTCCCTGGCTTGGGCTTGCTCGTATAAAGGTCTCCCATTATTCTTTTTTATCTACATTGGTGTTCTGTCTGCTCCACATATAAATAAGATCATAACAATATTTTTCTTTCTGTTTCTGACTCATTTCATTTAACTCTGGGCTTATGCTTGTTGTAGCAGATAATAATATCCTGTGTTTTTTATTTTAGGATTAATAATATTAAAAATAATAGCTATTTTTGTTCAGAACCACTTCCAGCACACACATTTTTTTTTTTGGTCTATTTGTTTGGCATTTGAAATTTGGGTTGTTTCTGTATCTCGGATTTTCTGAAACTTACAATAAAGATAAGAAACATTTCTACTCAATCCTGCATACTTGCATAGTTTCTCCTGGTATTAGGCTGACCCATCTGGCAGTTCTGTCTTTTAAGTAAAAGTAATTGGATTTAGCTACTCTGTGTAATTCAGGGTGTGATGATTCTGTCAATTTTTCTCTTTGTTGCCCTCCCCTCCTTTCCTTTCTTCCATCTTCCTTTTCTTGACTGTTTAACCACAATAATATTTTATGTGGACCAACTTGGCAGAAGGAAAAAAGGTTGTGGTAAATATGGCAAGATAATATTAAGCAGACTCTGGTATTATAATACTTTGCAAAATGCATATACATCTGCTTATTATCTAGAATAGCAAAATCAAGAAGGTTAGTTGACCATATTATTTCTAATTAATTTTTAAAGTAAAAATTGCATTATTTATGGCCTTATTTGTTTTGCAACAAGGTCTCACACTGTAATCCAATCTGGCCTTGAGCTTTCATCTCCGCCTTACTTTTCTTTCTGAATTCTAGGGAACACAGGCATGTACAACCATGCTTGGCTATAGTCCAGTTTAAAACATTTCAAGGTAGTTTTGTCTCTGAGGTAGTCTTCATTAACTATTATGATAATTTTGATTAAAATACAAAATGTAGTGTATTTTAATGCTTACTGAAGACAAATAAGCTCTTTCTAGTCATTTAAGAGCATGTAGTCTTTTGCTAGATACTTCTCAGATTTCAACAAAAGTAGGAGACAAATCTCTATTTTAAATAAATTTTAAGCCTACAATAGAAATCATAATACTGATTTATGGAGATTAAAGTAAAATATGATATTCACATAGAATGCCTAATGTAAAGAATATGGACAGTAGTATGGACCACAAAAGTGACATTTCTTGTATTTGAACAGTCTAATTTATCCACTAATGTAATTTTCACATTGATCTATTAAATGATATTTCTCATACATAAGAATGAGAACAACCCCTACTCCACCCATGTTTTCTACCACTTCCACTCAAATTCACGATCTCTTCTTTATTATTGTATTATTATACATACACACACACAGAGAGGGAGAGAGACAGAGAAAGAGAGGGATGGAGGGAGGAGAGAGAAGAGAATTTACCATGTCCAGCCAGTGATGTTCACATGTACATGTATTTAGGGATAACTACTTTAGATTGAATAACTAACCAGGGGTCTTCCTTGGAATAAAATGATTCTCAGTCTCTCAGCTATCATTAATTGACAGTAGTTCTTTATGTAGGGCCCAGTGAAATTTACTCCAGCCACACTGGCATGTGAACGGGCACCATCATTATTCACATCTTGTTTAGGAAACCTTACTGTTATGACCTCATGATTCCTGCTACTTTGTGGTGTCCAGAAGGAGAGTAGGTAACACCATCACTCAGCAAGAAGATCCTCTGGCACTTAGTCTTTCTAGGCCCTCTTCTACAATGTTCCTTGAGCCTTGAGTAGAAGGTTGCCATGTAGATTACCAGTTATGATTGGGCACCCCATAGTCATTTATTCTCTGTGTTTTCAACAGTTCTGGAACTCGGTAATGCTGATATCTGCTGAGGTGGAAGGTCCTTGGATGAGTGGTGAGAACCACAGACAGAAATTAAGCTAGTTTAGGGTAATTGCACTTGTAGATTCTCCTCTAGGATCTATGACTCTCCTGCCCTGGGTAGCAGGCTTGGGTTACATACAGTAGCAGGAATGGATTCCTTCCTATTGAGCAGTCCTTAAGTCCAATTAAACAGTCATTGGTTACCCCCAAATAAAAATGTTATTGCAGCATTGGGGGTGTCTTGCCAGATCTTTGTGATTCATAGGCTTTGAGAAATCACCCTAAAATCACTTCCAAAACCTCTGGTGAAAAATAAAATTAGGCATTTTGAAGAATTATATTTTAAAAGACGCAGAGATTGTAGTGAGAGGAATACTAGCTAGTGGATAGGATTTACTAAAACATGAACTCTTTCATAGTATCTATGACAATGTATATATTTAATGTATTTTCTTCATTTTGTATCTGAGCTAAGGTACAGTTGAAAGAGGATGGTGGTGTCATCTATGTATTGTAGATATTTAGAAAATCAGCATGACTATCCATCTATAGGTGAATTGACCTAAACTAATGAGAGAGAGACAAAGACAGAGAGAGACAGAGAGAGAGAGAGTTGCTCATGGCCTTTTGCATGCTAAACACAAGTTTTCCCAGTGAGCTAAACCTCTTGCCCTGAAAAGAAACTATAAAAAAAAATACAGTCTATAAACAGAAATACACCAAGGTCAAAACCTAGCTACAATTTGTACTAAGTAGTTTAAAAATTAGATTTTAGTAAATATTGCATGCTCTAGTGACTAATTTTTTGAGTGATACCTCTACTACATGGAAGCACACACACACACAGGACTCTCAGTTTTCCAGCTTCTTTGTTTCAGATGACTCCAGCAAGATTTATATTGTCATATCTAGGAGGAACCTGGGGGATTTGGGCTCATTTTGATGCTTGCAAAAATAATATCAGAAGGCCTAGGACCTGATGAGTAAGCTGGATCAGCAAAATAGATCTGCAATGGACAGTTGACCCATCTGATTACCAGACTATAAAAGAAAAAAAAAAGAAATGCTGTTGATATAATCACCTAAGATTCTGTGGCCTCGCACAGTCTAGCACAGACTTTAGGCAAACCTGCTTCTCAGGATGATTGCAGTGTGTCTCAAAAGGGAAGATTGTTGCTTTGGCAAATCAAAGGTTTAGACAATCAAAGACAAGGGATTTTACTGGATTCTGTTTTTCCTGCAAACAGCATAAGAGGAGAGGAGAGAAAGAAAGTCCCATGATGAGAAGGGACAGTGGGGAAGCCAGCCTGCTGCTTCTGCCTGGGAATTTGGTTTGGTAGCAAGCCTTGGGCCTCTACTTTCTCATCAAGAAAACAAAGGGTGGGGTGGGGCTGGGTGGTTTCTGAGGGTTCAGATATGGATGGATCGATCTCATAGAAAAGAATAAAAACAAATATTTATGGGGTGCATTGCCCTCTCTTAGGATTGGTGTGGGTGGGGTTTGAGGGTGTGTGAAGGGAGTGGGAGGAGAGTGGGGATGAGGGGAGGGAGTGGGAATTTGGATTGGTATTTTGTTAAAGTAATAAAAGAAAAGGAAAAAAAACAAAAAATATTTATGAAAGCAAGATTTGTGAGTAATAAAAAATGGTGACGAGCATAGCAGAAGGAAATGAAAATCCATCTTACTGAATTCAAAATACAACACAAAACTGTCAGAAACCAAGCTCTTTGGAAAGAGGAAAAGGAACTGTGTCCTTTGTCTCCAGATTTCCTCCACTGTAGTCTTGTTCTCTCTTGCTCAGCATCACCTTATTTTTTTCTCTCTCTCTCTCCTTTCTTTTTGTTTCCGGTAACCATGGTGATGCTTCCTCTCAGCAACCTTCTTTGCAGCTGCCCCTCTTGGTACACAGCAAATTTACTCCATTTTCTGGTGCAGGGTTCTAACAATGCTTTACCAATTCATTCATTAACATTTTCTCCAGGATAATACATGTGGAGAATTATTCTACAGTTAAGCCCCCTACAGAGGAACTGTATAACAGGGATATTTAATTGTGAATTTCAGTTGCTAACATTGAAGGGGTGACTGATTTTGCCAAACGCTGAACTCCATGTAATGGCCCTCACCTCAGGGACTGCAAAGGTCCACACTCAAACTGGTTGCCACCTCCCTTTGTATGAAATCAGAAAAAAATAAAATGATTGCACACAGATATCACATGGCAAGCCATATAAGAGAAACATTGCCAAGTGGGTAATTATCATAGTTTCAAAGCCATAAAATTTTCTGTAGGAAAATATATACCAATATATACATTTATTTAATAGTGCTTTACTTTGGAGCATGAATAAACAATATGCAGTAGTTTTAAAATACTGTATCCATCTTTCCATGACAAAACCTAAAAGAATCCTTAATATCCCTCATATAGATAATAAAAATTCCCTTAAATAACCATTTACTTATGCCCAGCTTGTGTAGCTTAACTCACTTGTAATCCTATATGACTGAAAACCTAAACTCTTCTCTCTCTCTCTCTCTCTCTCTCTCTCTCTCTCTCTCTCTCTCTCTCTCTCTCTCTGTGTGTGTGTGTGTGTGTGTGTGTGTGTGTGTGTGTGTGTGTGTGTGTGTGTGTGTGTGTGTGTGTAAAAAACACAAAGGAGACCAGATGATGACTTTCATAGGCGTACAGACTCGACTCCTGGGGACACACTTGGATGGAGGCAATTAAAATGCCTGTCAGGCATTTGGTACCAAAAGTCCCCGTGGCAAACCGCTAAATCCTAAGCCAGGGCACCATCCTATTGTCAGTGAATGATGGCGGAGCTGAGTGTCTCGTCATCCTTCTCGAAAATTCCCAGCCTAGTGAGCTCTCTCTCCCTCTCCTACTTGCCTTATTTTCCTTTCCGCCACTGCGGGGACTTTTTTTAATTTGCAGCTTCCCTTTCCCCAGCACACACAGACACGAGCTGGTGGCTTTCAGACTGCGTCTGTCTGGAGCTAGAGAGACACAGCAGAGGGAGTGTTCTTGGAGGAGGGTTCTGCAGCAGTTCCAAAGGACTCGCTTCAGGGGGACATTGCTGCATATGCATTGGTAATGCTTTAAGGCTTTTACGATCTATTTCCCTTTATTTTTAATCCACTATGCAAAGGATCTGCTTTATGTGGTCTTGGATTACCGTGTTTTAAATCCATTATTGAGCTTAATATTGAAGCGCTGCATTTGTTGTAGTACAGACTCCAAGTGGTAAATTTATTATCTGGATATGAGGGACGAATGGACTTATTGGTGAGTTCCGATTTCTAATATTTAGTTGACAAGCCTATATGTATATATGTGTTTTCTTTTGTTTTCTTTCTCCAGAGTCTTCAGCTTGTCTCTAAGAGAGGAAGCACTGATTGGAAGTCACTCAATCAGAAAATTAAAAGGTACTGCATGTTTTATTTGGATGCTTAAATGAGGGGATATTGAGAAAGAACTGGAATGTTTTTATTTAGGTTTATCTTTATGGTTGGTCTTTTATCCCAGAGCCCGTGCTGATCATTGTCTAAAAGATATAGAATTTCTTATGCAGATTAATCCACCAAGCAAGTCTATTTTGAATAGAAAGCATCTATAAAAATATGCTTTTGTCTATGTTGCAAATTATTAAGAAATATCACCATGCCTAGCTCATTTGTAGCGTCTGAATTTTATTATTGTGACAATTAACAAAATGTCTGAAATTCTGTATCACAAAGAAAATGTATTCTTTTGAATTTAAGAGAAATATGTTAAAAATTATTTTAGCTGATGGTTTCCTGTGGATCCACTTTTTTTTTTAACATTCTAAATAAGATGGTTCAGTCTTTGTAGATGGGATGTGAGCACTGGAAATGAAAGCCCAGGGGTGACTCAGTGTTGTTAGGTTTTGTAAATAAAATATTGTAATTTCTTTACTAATGTTTTAGTATATAACAAGGGAGATTATTAGAGTCAAAGACGGTCAATTCTTACCAGAATTTAGTATCATATGCTTTATTCAGAAATAATAGAATAAAAAGGAACCCTCTCTCTTGCTGTGAAGGCATTGAACCCATTGATCTGGGCCTTATGCCTTACATGAAAAATACGAATTTTTATACTTAGCATCAGAATGTATATTGATTTGGAAGGGAAATTATGAATACTGTCCGCTCTTTAGTTTTTAGCATTATCTTTGAGTTTAGCATATGTCCTTCTCCAGAAATCCTACATAGCAGTCATTTGCCTTTTTTAAAAATGGAAGACATTTTCTGCCTTCCTGAGACGAGACCGATAGCACCCCCAAACCTTCTCCTAGCATCTATGGCATTTCCCTTTGCCACTCCCAGTTTAAAATATTTCATACAGAATGTTTAGCTTTTAAAAAATATAATTTACCAATGGTTGAGACAATCACCCTCAGAGTGAAATGTCACAACTGTATAAGTGTACACCATGAATACGAAGATTTGCAGCAGCTGAGGGAGACTAGTGCATTGTCCTCGGGTAGTTTTCTCTGCAGTGTGTAATCACGAGTGACTGAATTTATTCATTCCACAAGCACTGCTGAAGAGCCCGGCTTCTGTGGGTAGTCCCAGGGCAAGAGAGGGAGAGACAAATGACACCGTCCACAGGCTTCCAAAGCGTAGGCTGAGCCACATAGGATTTTTGGACAGGAGAATGAATTTTTTTAATAAATTAGTGTGTTCTCAAAAACGATGCTAAGTGATTTCAGGTATTGCGCGCATTCCAGTAGACTGGTCTTAAAAACGGATGCAATGATTATGCAGTTTTTTTGTCTCGGAAATCATTCCGTCTGATCGTATAGATGAGCCTGAAAGAAGGCTCGTCCTTCCCCCAGATGTTGAAAAACTCTAGAGAGAATTCTTTTTTGTGGTTTTACTTTGAGTAAATGAAAATATTTCATGTTTGGTGAAAATGATCTGTTATTTTTTTATGTGACCAAATCCATGTAGAAAACACACACACACACACACACACACACACACACATCTCCCATGTGGTCTGATTCCTAGCTTTCCGGTGTATCAGACACTTGTATTTAAGCTTTGGGGTGTCTGTGCTAGTTGAAGAAGGTAGACTTATCATTATCCTATTCAATATAAAGTCTGCTATTCACTGTCAATGTGAACTGCTCCACTCCATTGCAGTTTTTCCAGGCTTTGAAAAGGTGACACATGACCAGCAAGAGGACCCTGTTGCCTCCTCTTCCAGGCCCATTTTGAAATCCTCTAGTGGAGATGATGATGGATCTGTAATAAGCAGCAGCTTGTTCAAATAGCTGGTAGTGAGGTCTCAGTGCCATGATGACTAATCAATATGGTCTGCACAGTTTTTAACTTCTTTACTGAATTTTCTCCCAGTAATATTATTTTTAACACATAAAATAGTGACTGGACCACAGAAGTTCTATTAATATTTATTTATTTAATTACTTAATTTGTAAAGAAGTTATTTCTCTTGTTTTTTATGTGATGACACCTTAAAAATAGAAATTTGATTTTTTGGCGTTTAGTTACCTAGAATTTGCATGTCCTGTTGTTAATTATTAATGTTTGCAGTGCTGGTGTTTTAATGCAGAACCCCATAAGTTGTAGGCATTGGCTCTACCACTGAGTTACAGCCCCACTTCCTAGCCACTGATTATTAGATAAATTGTTTGAGTAGAAGAACAAAGCTGTGTGTTAAAATTTCTTCAGGTTATGTGAGAATGATTTTTCTGGATTTCAGTTAAAGTGGAAAAAAATTCAGTTTCATCAGAAAGATAAAAAAAGACAAGCTGCAGCCTGGCTTTGCTATGGGCACCTCCTACACAGTACTCCCAGGATCCACTCTGCTAACTGCACTTGGGTCTCCTGCCAAGCTTCTGCAGTAGCAGAGGGGCAGAGAACTCCATCGCTAGAATTCTCTACACAGACCATGCTAGAAATGATAATATATGAGCAAAAGAACACTGAAGAGTAGATGATATGTTCAGGAATGGGGCAGTTCTGTAATTTCGGCATTTAGGATACTGAGGCAGGAGGATCACCAGTTCCAGGTCACTATATATTTAGACGCTGTCTCTAAAAGCAAAAACAAAAAAAAGTACATAGGTTTTCATTCTATATACATACGTCTCTGTAAAGAAACTTTTAGAGTCATAATAATTTTGGAGAATGCCATTTGTTATTATCATTTGCTTTTGTTAATTAGAACGATGATTTCTTATTGTTAACTACCTGCCTGGCATTATCCTTCTCTTAGCATGTGATATCCCATTTAACTCTGTAATTCTCAGAAGCAGGTATAGTCTCCATTTTACAGTTGAGTGAACTGAGGCTCCAGCTGTGTAATCACCATGTCTGGCCAAAAACCCTGAGAGACTCTCATAAATATTAGTAGATTTTTTGTACATAGTTATCTCCTTAATATTATATTTATGTAGATAATACAAGGCTACAAGTATGAGCAAAACAGTAATAGAAGTGTGTCTTCAAATAGTTCCATCATTCAAGTTCTTATATATCAAACATATACATAATATTCATGTTTTCATACATCTCATATATTTAATTTCATACAATTTCTTAGAAGGCTGTCAGATAAACTCGTAGGTTTATAAATGAATTAACAATACATTTTCCTTGTCATTTGCATGGTGTTTTATAATTAGTTGTATAATCTGTGCGTTAAAGTTAGAGAATTCAAGAGCAAAATACGACTCATATAGTATTTTGTAAAGACTTTTAAAATTGAAACAATCACAAAAGGCTTGAGTGTCTGAAATAAATAAAGTGGAAATTTGCATCATGAACATTGTGAAAACTATTCAAACTCAAAGAAAAGTTGCCCATAAAAATCACTAGGGAAATAAGAGATATACAGCATGTACTAAGACCCTCTTCTTGTGAAAGAGTGGCTTCAGCGGAATAGTTCCCGAGGTTAGCTGGTGCAGTAGAAGCAGGACAGAGAAGCACAAAACATCTTTTCAGATGCTGCCATAGAGAAAATTAAAAAGATCCAAAGGGCATTGATTGTACCATACCAGGCATATAATTTCCTCAGGGACTTCAATGTATGAACTTTATGCATGAGACATTTGTGGTGAAATCCAGAGATGAACAGGAGTGGTCAAGGGGCATAGTGCATAAGAGGAGCTTCAAGGAAAGCAAAGATTAACATCAGCAGTGAAAGAACTGGCCAAGCTTTGGGAGCACAATATCTTCAGTAGGAAGATATTTATAAACAGAAGAGAACTATGGCCAAAGTTATTTTCAGATTATTTATCTTGCAACTCTGTGTAAGACCGTTGAAGTAAGCATGTTGCATGAACCATCATTTTAGACACTGTCATAGAGGAATGAAGGGAAAAGAGCATTGGTTGTAGATATGAAAAAAGAGGATGAAAGTGAAAGATGCTTCTGAGTCCCAAATTACACGCAGATGCAGCAACTTTATTTCACTGCTGGCAGAAATAAAGGGCAGAAGAATGATTCACAGGTGACTTCAAAGTTTAAAACTGACAAAAAGGAGATTTAGAGACAGGTGTCTGAGAGCTACTTGCAGAAAGGAGTTATCGTTTTGTTGATCCTGGAGTTTATTGAAGACGCATAGCCAATTAGTACTGAGTGAGTGGAAGAGGGTGTGTTAAAAGATGGCGGTATGTGTAGGGGGGCATGAAGGATGGACTGTGTGTCATATGGACGTGTGACTGGACTGGGGTGGGAGATTGCAGAGGACACAGATATAAGATAGAGAAAAAAAGGTCTGGAGGGTGTGGGTGACATCACCAAGAAAAAGGGTGAGAACAGAACCGAGGAGAACATGTGTAACAGTATGCTCATTATAAACATGGACTAAGACAGGAATTGGGAACATGGAAGGAAGAATTAGAAGACCAAATAAATAAATAAATAACCAAGAGGAATATAGCAAATATGTTAGAAAGCAAAGCTAATACTTGGATCCTTCAGAAAAATTAATGAATACGATATTTCAATCTATCTACATTTTATAAAACTTTGTAAGTCTCCACATTATATAAGAAAGGAAATGGTGCTCGTCCCTACTTTTACAATGTACCATAATATAGCGGCTAATACCTTATGAATATTTTGTCTTCTTTTTGTTCATTCTAGTGCATTTAAATTTACATAATCAGGACCAGGGAATACATAATTGAATTTTGTCCTTTTCCCATCTATTGTGATCTTAAGAACTTACATTCTCCCACTTGCATAACTTTCTGACACACATTGATTAACTGTTTACCGTGCTTTCCCCAGTTTGTCATGGTCATCATAAAACTGCAGTGGAATCATTTGTTCCTCCCCCTACAGCGCAGGTGACTTCCAATGGATGTTACCAAAACCAAAATCACAGTCTATATTGTTAAATCCTTGGCCAGATAAAATATGCTCGGTTCAAATGTGGCTCTGGTTTGCCCTGGAACACAGTACCTGGGACTCTGTTAATGCCCTGTGCTAGCTTGTGGCAAACATTTTCATTGTAACTCTGGTGTAGGGCACATGCTTTATGAATGAAGGAATGGAGACCCTGATACATACTTTTATTTTGAATCTAAGCCAGGCTACAGAGCAGTCAAATTACAGGTCAGACACAACATTTTATAAAGTAAATAATATGAAAATATGCTTAGTACGTTAAGGATTCAGAGGAAAGCAAGAATCGATGAGAGTAAGGCAAGGAAGCAATGGTGGAACTCAATGGGCTTATGGTACATAAGAAACCTCAAGAAGAGGATTAAGGAGACAGAAAGGGATGACTGCATATATAAGCAGAGAAAGAATACATCTATTGAACAAGGTCCGAATGAAATGGGGAGAATGAATAGAGACAAGAAATTGGAGCTGGGTAGCAAGATTCTACAGACTAGAGCAAAATGAAACAAAAGTGGGGAGTTCTTGTGGTACAGAAATGATGTCTAGACGTTTTTCTAACCTGGAGACAAATTCACCCACTCAGCCAATGAATACTTTTTGCACTTTAGACTCCATGTTCTTTTCCTGGCATTATGGCGATTTTTTCCTAGAGGAGGAAATATCCTGTGGGTTAACAAGTAAAAGTCATATTTTGTTGCCATGGCCACCACACAGAGAATAAGTCCTAAACAGGACAGAGGAGAAGCTAGGAGATTTACCTCTGCAACCTGAAAGCAGAGGTGAAGGGAAGGGACCTCGATGGAATTCAGAATCTGAATGCTAAGGCCAGAAGGGGTTCTGAGGTTCTGTATTTGGACAAACACTTTCATTAGTGAGAGGTTAGAAGGCAATGGTCCCCAAAATAGAAATAATCAGAGCCACAGTTAAGAGCAAATCGAGGGTGAGCCGTTGTTTTTGTACAGCAAGCTTCTCTAAGGTAAGGGAGAATTGCCTCTTTTTACTCCTGAGATTTTGTCATTACAGCCAGTTATTTTGCGAATGATCCATTAAACCAGCCATAATAAGCCGTTGGCATTTCATTCTTTCTGTCCATGGTCTCTGCTTATTACAACATAATGAATTCTTGTGGCTCAAGTTTGGGAATGCGAATCTATATAACCCTGGGCAAGCTTCTGAGCTGCAATTCCCTGTTCCTGCACCCTAATTTATTTGACCCTCTTTTCTGCCTAGAACAGAGGTTCTCAGCCTGTGGGTCTTGACCCCACTGGGAAAGGGAATCAAACGACCCTTTCACAGGGGCCTCATATCAGATATCCTGCATATCAGATATTTACATTATAATTTGTAACATCAGAATTAAGGTTATAGTAGAAATGAAATAATTTTATGATTTATGGTCACCTCAATATGAGGAACTGTATTAAAGGGTCACAGCACTAAAAAGGCTGAGAATCACTGGTCTATAGGGTCAGCCCCGTATCTACTTGGCCCTTGCCATATTTCATCCTCTTTATGCAAAACTCCCAGACCCTGGATCATATCATTTTCCACCCACATCTTAATATGACCTCTGGGTGAATTATCTAGGACTGCATCGAACTGTTGAAATTAGTCTCTGATTTAAGGGAAGATCCCCTGACTCACACTCAGACAGTTTCTCCCTTGGGGACCATTTTGTTGGTTGAACTATATTCCTTTGAAGAGTTCTTCAGATTGTTACAGGGAGATGCATGTATAAACAGCTGAGTATCTTGAGTGGCGAAGTAGCCATAGGAAACCTAGGTACATGGGGCTGGAGAGATGGCTCAGTAGTTAAAGGCACCAGTGCTCTTGGACATGTCCTACTTTTGTCCCAGCAGCCACATGGCAACTCACGATCACCTGTTACTGCAGTTCCAGATGAAGGTCTCCCTCCTCTGGCCACTCTGGGCTCCTGCACACAGAATGCATATCAACTTATGCAGGCACAATACATACACATAAACTATATAACTTTTTAAAGAAATCTTGGGACACTGTCAGAAGGAATATTGGTTTCCCATCACCATTGCTGAGTTATAACTGAGATTTCCCTTTTAGATTCAGAAATCAGGAAAACTGACTTTTCTGAGTCCTATTTAAAATATCTAGAAAAAATGAGCCATCAGATAAATAAAGCTTACTTCCCTATAAGGAAAGAATAGCTTAAGTGTGTGTTGAACATCAGTTCTACTGTTTATTAGCATTTAACATTTTTTTCTATAGAACAAATTTTATTGGTAAGCATGCCACGTCAAGGTCTCTAGACTAGCATGCCACGTCAAGGTCTCTAGACTAGCATGCCACGTCAAGGTCTCTAGACTAAGCACTTTCATTTTGCAATTTGGTAAATGCTTAAGTAACATAGTAGGAACAAACAATACCCTAGAAACTTGAATTTAAAAAATTACAGTGAAGTGTCAAGTTCAATTGACATGAAAAGAAGTGAACATATTGATCACATTTTTCCAAGAGTGTTTAGAAAAGGTCCTTGAAAAAGGCAGACTCAGGCATCTCTGTACCTGTTCTGTTTACACAGAATACACCAAGGGGGAGCAAAGGGAATGAGAAGAATGATGTGTGTGTGTGTGTGTGTGTGTGTGTGTGTGTGTGTGTGTGTGTGTTCACCTTTCTATATAGACAGTATAACTGAGCTGAAACTGGAAAGTTTTCAGAATCTGAATACCACACCTTTGTCATTTTGGCATTCCTTCTCAGTTCCTTCAACAGCTGAATGGTTGAGCGTTTCAGAGTGGCAGGGTATCACCTCTGATCTATCCCTTCCTTCCTCCCCCACTCCCCCCTCTTTCACACACATACATACAGATGCACACATACAGGTTTCTCTCCCTTCATTCCTCTTTTCTTCACAAAGAAGTATGAATCGATTGTCTTTTTCCATGGATTTAGTTTAAGTCTGATTCACATGGTTTGAATTAACCTTTCAAAAAATTCCCTCCCAGTGTTAATGACTCTGGATTATGACCATTAAAGAAGCCGGATGTACATTGATCTCCATCTGGCATTGGTTAAAACCAAGCTAGTCCATTTAACACCTCATAACCAAAATATAGTTTTTACAATATTTAAGAGTTGAAGAAATGATGGTTCTTTTTGGAAAAGTCTTGCTCTATATTTAAGATGAAAAATAGCTATATTCTTTCCAGTTATTGTCAGTTTTAGAAATTTCTTGCTAGTGGTAGGTATTTGTGACTCAATAGAAGAAAGAAGATGCGACATGTAGACATTAATGGTTCTTCCCACACTGCCTAAGTGCTTTGGGTTGGCATAAATTTTAGTGTACTTAGAGGTGAATTTGAGATGTTCCAGACTCTTAAAAGTAAAAGCCTAAGCAAGCTGCCTAGATTCAAATTGTGGCTGCAGAAATTCAAATAATTGACAGGATTATGTTGGTGGTACTTCAGAAATATGGGAAGTAACAATCAAAAATAGGGGAGGGGGACATTCAGGAAGAACTTGTAAGTCCATGAAAGTCATAAGAGTCAGCTCAGAATGTTGTGTTTTTCATATCCAGGAGAGTGGATAGCCCAACAGATAAGAGAGAACCAGGAAATGTAACATCAGGGTCAGTGCATACAATGCATACATGTTTTCCATTCTGCTCCCTATGCTATGTACATGAAACATCGGCTTATATATTTTTGGAGCAATGTATTTGGATTTCAAGAAGATAAAAAGAAAGATAGAAATAACCTGAGAACCAAACTCGGGTCCTCTAGAAGAGCAGCAAGGTCTCTTAACTATTGAGCTATCTATCTTTTCAGTTCCTGGTTTGGTTTGTAACAACTATTAAAAGAAAGGGGAATGAAACCATAAATAACTGTGCACAAAACACTGGAATAAGTTTAGCCATCCCAGCCCTCTAGTGTTTTGACTTGCTGTTGTTGCAAGGGTCTGGTACACTTGATTTAGTCTGTAACCTGTAATAAACATAGTTCCCATTCCTTTCACTCGGGATACCTTCTCTTTCCTCTTCCATAATAAGAGACCCTCTCTTTGGTAGTTTTCTATTATATATGATCATTCAAAATAGTATTCCCAGTCTTCTTGGAAAGTGTGTATTAGCGATATGACTAATTTCTGGCCAGTAAATTATAAACTGAAGTTAGCCGTGTAATTCACACCAGGTACTTAAAAAAGACAGAGTATGGCATTCATTATTCTTCTGTCCTTTCTGCTAGCGGAAACACAGACTTAATGGCTGGAGCTTCAACAGCCAATCTCAATTAGAGATAATCTTGTAAACAAATTTCGAGTTTTCCAATTACTTACAGCCTATCTTTTCATATTTATTTAATAACCTTTTAACCTCCTTATTTCTTTCAAAGACTGTCAAGCATTATTGTTACTTATCTAAGTCACTTTCATATTCAGATTGCTTATTAGCTGGATATCATAAGCATTTGCCTAATATCCTACCTTTTGCAAGGCAGATGCAAGAGGCTTTTACGTACTGGATCTGACAGACTGTATCAAGAGACACCATTTTAAAACAAAATCCACCAAACCAAACAAAAATTAAGTCTGATTTCTAAACTATACATATCCAAACACTTACAATGCCCTCTCACTTCTACTTCGCAAGCACACTTCAAATCTGCCTGCTTCTCTCTCCCCACAAGGATGGTGGCAGTTCAGACTTCCATCATGTTTCATGCAAGACCTGACATTTTGTCACTCTTCCCCAATACAAACCATTAACTGTATGGTAGATGAACCAATCTTTTCAGAACAGTCTAATCTTTGACATTTTTAAGCTGTAAGCCTTTTTCTATTCCTCCCCCCCCCCCCAACCAATCACATTCACCCTAAGGTCCCGAGTCTGTACACTGCTGCAGGTCATCTGTGATCAGCCTCTGCCAGATGACAGGTCCAGCTTATGTTGGTAACCCTGGAGCTGATACACATTTCTTTCCTTTTCTGTGCTCTTTCCTCACCTCCCCTACTCCAAACTTTCTCCTTCTTCACTTACCGCCAACCCTGCTCACTGGCCAGATCTCAGAGTTCGTGTCAGAGCTTTTGACATCTTCTGGTCTAAATTATGTTGGCACTGTGGGGGACTCTCACAACGGAACCTGTGTTCCATTATCAGATTAACACATGTCTTCTCCATGAGAATGGGTTCTCCATGATGGTTAATCTTACTCCTGCCTCGATCCCTAACACTCCCAACAGGGACCTGTCCAGAGTGGCTGCTCAGAAAACACTGCTGAGGTACAAGACTTACTAACTGACCCAATGTCTTTTTTCTCCCCTTCAAAGGCACCTTTCACATCTCAACCAATATTCTACTTCTCAAAACCCCAGCTATCCTTTGTTCTATCAGAGCCATGCATGTGTTCTCACCTTCTAATTGAACACTTTTTCTTGTGCTCTTCTGAGAGACTTTAGTTTCGTGTTGACAGTGTCCTAAATCACCATTAGGGATACATTCTAGAGAGTGCAAAACCTTAGAAATGAATTTTGTTGTAATAACATGAGAAAGTTGCTCACTGGATCACCTTCATCTTGCCAGAATAGGTATCTTTGAAATCTGTGGTTGGTAAACTACACTTTTTCATAAGTATACCAGGCCTTAAACAAACTTTAACAAATGAAGTACCCTTGGGTTCAGATCCAGAGTCGCCCTGTTATCCTCTGGGAAATGCTGGGACCTTATCAAGCCTCCACTGTGTAACACAAGAACAATGTTGTGAGCCAGATTAAAATATTGAAAGAGTGCACAAAGATAATAATCACATTAGTAATGATTATTGTGTTCCGAGTTTATATCTTGCATCCTCCCCTTAGCAAATAAGGCAGATGCATAGTTTATTTTATTCTTGTTATTATTTGTTGTTATTATCTATGCTGTTTGTATATAGTTTCAAATGTTAGAGTTTCAAAGCTTCACTGAATAAAGGTAAGATTTGTGGCAGGAACTTTGAAGCCCCGAGCACTTCCCTAGTCGCTCTCCGCTTTTCTGCCCACTCCACCTCTCGATTAAAAATGTAAAACTGACAGGTGGAAAGCCACAAGAGGAAAGATGGGGTTACTTATTATCCAAGGCCAGCAAAAAGGCCTGGAAATTACATGCATGCTAAATTACACCACCCGAGGCCATCGGAGTGTCAGGAGGGAGTCTGAAAGGGGGTTAAGAGTTCAGCTGTCCCGTGAGGCTTATCTGCGGTGGATTCTGCTGAGCCTCCTCTGGCTCTTTCAGCCTGCAGATGACCAGCTGCTCTCAATCCTGCCAGCCGGCTTAACAGGATCTGTCTTCCCAAGAGTCTGTTTCCAGTGCTCATCTACTAGAACGCACTCCAGGTAGCTTTCCCTTCTGCCCAGTGTCAGTCATCCCCAGTATCCCACCTTAGCAATTGCCTCCAAAGAAGGTAAATGACCAATGGTGTCTTTTCCTGACCTTTGTCTCTAAAAAGTGGCAGAGTTCCTTGAGAGGCCAGGACACCTCAGATGAGCATAGAGGTAGCGGCCAGGACTCTGTGAGTGGGTGTGGATGCCGCAGTCAGACTGCATCCCTAAGATCCCTTCCACAGTTTCGGTTGGATGTCATCATTGGAATCAGACTTCTGCTTATGTGGCTGTGTGTGTGCTACTTAAGGGTGCCTTTCCTTCACATGGTGTTTCGTATATATGTGTGCATTAGATTGCATATATGTCTACCAATCACATGCACATACATACATGTATATGCAAATGTACGGCTAAGTGTGACTTTTTAAGAAGGCAATAGCTAAGCTTGGTTTAGAATTATTGTCAATAACAGTTGTATGCTATTAGTTGAATTATTCTGTAGAATCATATTTCTTCCCAGTACACTTCAATAATAGTTACCTTATAGACCCATGGAAAATAAATGCATAAGAATGTCATCAGACCCTTAAACATAAGCAATAAGTGTGGCAAATATCCTAATTTTTATTTTCAAAAAACACTAGCTATAGTTATAGGTAGCCAATTAGTTTTCCATTGCTCTCTTTTTATCATAAAAAATACACGGTTTTACTTCTTTGAACATTTTCATGGGGTATTTTATTGTTTTCTACTTTTACAAGAAAAATTTTTCCAATCACATTTCATATTGTGAGCCTATGACTTATGTATCTAGGGAGAAATACTGTTTCTTTTTAAAAAAACATTTAATTACATTTAACATATAAAGAACTGTTTTTAAAAAATAATTACATATTGTTTATAATGAAAACTTGTTTGACCGAAGCATAATATATACTCTAGTAAGCTGTGCTCCTAGGGGCTTTTGTGACCTTAATACTTTCCCCTTGTGCCTGTAGTAATGTGGGCAATGTGCTAATGAAATGACAATTGATTTCTTCTGAGTTCTGTGGGTAATGACTTAAATCAACTATAGATTAGTTCAGAGCAAGGAAAATCATTCAACTGGCAGTGTAGTTTTCTCTGTTGTGTTAAGACATGCAATAAAATTATTTCGCATCTTCATCATATCCTTTCAAGGAGTACCACTTATATTTTTAAAAATTCTAATTTCAAAATGTATCTACAAATGCATTAAATTCTGAAACAGTCTCCTAACTGACATTTTCAGAAATGGGGTTGTTTGTGGTGTGTGAACTCCTCTCAACATTATGAATTGTTTTAATAAATCTCATTTACACACACATTTTGTGTTTGAAACACACAACAATACCTAGTTCAAACTTGCCTCTTAAAAGACCCAGGATTTCCTTAGTGAAATCTGACTATGAGAAAATTGAACTGATTTTCAATATGGTTTGCATACATGTGAAGTACACCTGCTGGATCAACACTGTTACTTTAATGAATCGTGAAATGCATTCCTAGCCTGCTCTACTCTCTAGAAAGAGATGCTAGGCTTTTTGCTGACTCCGGTGACAGAGGTCTCTGGAAGTCCTGGAGAGGAGTCTGATGACTTGTAGGCAGCTGCTGCAGGCTCATCAAATACTACTTGATATGAAGTCATGTGCAGTAAAAAACTATGACCTATAAATATCAAAGATATGAGACCTTCCAAACAAAGTATCTCACTGTGCACAGCCTATCTTTCATGAGACTCCAACTTAGGGTCAACCTGCACACATGGAGAAAATAATAACTGATTAAGTAAGAAAGACTGTCCAACAGACCCCGAACCAGGTCTTGGTTTATTGAAAACAAAAGCATAATATATATGCTAAAATAAGAAGATGTCAGTATTATTCTTTTCTGACCTCATGTTTGCCAGCAGTTCCTAAGAATCATTACCAAACAGAGCATCCCTACATACAGTATACCTCCATATAGTCACCATGTCATCTGATGTTGATAAAGGAACTTACCACAAAGAATCAGTAGAATGTACATGTTCCTAGAATGGTGATCTCTTCATCTTTTCATGGAGGGAGGGAAAGCAAGTAACAATTAAACACAGAAATCAGCATCTTCAAAGTTTACCGCAGGCTTAAGGCAACTCTTTCATTTTTTTTTTTTATGTTTCACCTTCAAGTGCATATGTGCACTATGTGTGTGCCTGCTACCTCTGGAGGTCAGAGGAGGGCATCAGCTCCCCTTCAACTGGCATTAGGATAGTCATGAGCTGCCATGTGGATGCTGAGAATGAAACCCAGATGCTCTACAAGAGCAACAAATAATCTAAACCACTGAGCCATCTCTGCCGCCCCACAAAGCAATTAACAGGAGTTTCTTCCCAATCTCTAATCTCCACATAAAACCTCATTTCATACCTGTATCTTCTTTTTTTAACCATTTGACAAAGTAAATGGTTTTGGATATGCTTGACAGAGTCTCCATGTTTGCATATGACATAATCATAGTCTTAAAACTTTCTCAGTGCTTGTAAGAAAATGCACGACTGTCCATAGTGGTCTCAGAGTTCATCTGAGATTTAAGGGCCATATATGTAAGCAGAGAGAAAGAGATTAGGAAAAGGTCACATAATGTCAAGATAAAGGCACAGTGTTATACTCTGTGGATTGTGTGGTTTTGGTGAGAGACCCTGATGTCAGGTACTGCCCTGCTGGTCCATATTTTCCTGAGAAGGGAGTGCGGGTTGAGGGAAGAAATAGACAAGAGACAGAAGATAGAGTCAGGACTTCCAGTGGATACTGTAAAAAAGCCCTGAGTTTATAACTCACAGTCCTTCTATGCCCCCAATCAAAAGAGGAGGGCACAAGACTCCCATGATACAAAGAACAAACAAGCATAATTACCTCCTTACATCTCAAAACACCCAGTAACCTTACCCTAAGTAAAACATCCTGTTGTCTAACTTTAAGGAGCAAAGCATCCAGTAGCCACACCTTTGGTCAAACATTCTGTTGTCCATCCTTGAGGAGCAAGAATAGGTTTGAACTTCCTGACCTTTAGTCAAGATGGAATGGATAAAACTGTCAGCCTCCACATCCTGATAAATTCCTGTTAAACAAAGGTTCTGGGTTGTGGAACTGTAGGTCTTGTGGTTTCCTGAGCGTTTTGTTTTGTCTCCTTTGGTACCTTTAATAGCAAGCAGCTAGAGTAGCACTGAGTATGCCCAGCTGGAAGGAGAGGTATCAGCAAGAGAACTATAGATCACAGGAAGGATCAAAAGAGGAAAAGACATTTGCATTTTAGACATTTGCATTTTTACTCAGGATGGTGAGAAGACTCATCATGTAAAGAAGATTGTTGCCAATACTGACTGTCTGAGTTTAAGCCCCAGGACCAGCATCACAGAAGAATAGATTGACTCCCATGGGTTGTCTTTTGACCTCCACGTGTATGTGATGACAGGTCTCACATTCCCAAATTTAATTAAATTGTTTTAAAAATCATACTCAGGATTATTCCAAGAAGAGATTACAGTATTCACACATTCTGTGCCAAGTACCCTTGAAACAAAAATACAGTATAAATCCTCATCTTAATCTGCATTAATCCAGCTAAGCTGATTTAGTAGTTTGGCTCCTGTGTTAACTAATGAGAATATTATAGAAGTTCAGTGAACTGTGTATACAATCATAAATTGCAGGAAAATTTGTTTCTTGTCTTCAGAATACCATTGGCATCTATTCTGGTGATCCATTTGTTATCTGATATGAATTCCAGCAGATAGGACATAATAATAACTCAAAGAAGAGAGATCCTTTCACCTGTGATGATCTTGCATCATTATGGAAGGTATAAAGAATTTCATTAGCTTCAGTACAGTAACCTACCATGGTTGTCTGTCTAGCGGAGAGTCATTAGAACTTTTCCATCCTGTATACACAGGCAGGACTAACCATCTGCACGTGCCTCTTGTATGTGGAGAAAATACTGTGAGGTTCTTTTATTACTTAAGCTAAAATAACAAATAATTATCTCGCTATAAAAGAAAATGCTGATAATTATAGTTTGCCAGGCATGTTGTAGAAATAGACAGGAAAGACAAAGTACTCGTGTTGGCAAACCCCAGAACAGAATGTGTCTGCAGACTGGAATCAAGTCCCATGGCTAATGGCCTTTCCATACAAATGCTACAAACTCCAGGAGCTGTTGAAAACACTTGGTGGCTACGGTATAATCAGGGATGAAGATTGTTCAGCCTAGTTGAGAAATTCCCACTGTATTTAGTTTGTGCAGCAGTTATATGACTGTAGAAGGGGAAGAAGGAGGGAGAGAGAAAGACAGGAGAGAAATAATGAAAGAAAGAAGTTTAAGTTAAAACTGTAGTCTTGTCACGGTGAATGCAAATATTAAGAAAATTGGCATCTATCCTTTTTAATGTGGACACATGGAATAAGTAGAAAAAGTTGGACAAATTCCTTCCGTTGCTTGGTGACATCATTTTGAATGTAAAAATAATAATAATGGCATTTCATGGTTGAGATCATGTCGATGAGTCATTTGAGTTTGCATCTGTGAACGTCCTCTCCTTAGTGGAGCTGAGTAACTGCATAATTAAGTTGTCGTTTAAAGCAACAATAACAGCAAAATGTCAAATGCTAACCCAAGTGTCATATGGTATAGATCTGTTATTTGAATTTTAAGGATCCTCCACAATAAATTGATAGCATGTGTGATATGAAATTTATCATTTGATGATGCATTCTTACTAATCTTTAGGAGTATTTATTAAATTTAAATATATCTTAAAGGTGTTATATTTTAATGAAAAGTATGGCACCTACCAGTTTATACAAGATAATAAGCACAAAGCTTGTCCACTCACCAATGCATCTTCATTGCTCAACATAAGTACAGTCAAAACTATAGTCCTATATAAATGACATTCTGCTTTCAACTATGTTGGGGAACTATATAATCATTTATCATTTAAAACATTTTCAACAGTTTTAATGTTCTGAATATTTAATTTTTTCTTACTGTGCCTTGAGATATATAATTAAACACAAAGAGAACTAACTGTTCCATTGAGTGCAGACCAAGGTGATTAAAGAGATAGTTTTTGAAATACCTGTTCCACTGGGAACAATGAAACTTATAAATCCAGCACTTGGGAAGAAGAGAGGATAATCATGTGTTTGAGTCAAAGCTAGGCTAAATCGTGAATTCAAGGTCAGCCTGAGATGCGTAGTGAGACCATGTCTTTAAAAATGTCAAGGGTTAGAGATGTATCTCATTGGTAAAGTGTGCTTGCCTAGCATGCTCAAGGCCCTGGGCTTGATTTCTTTCAACACACACACACACAAAGAGAGAGAGAGAGAGAGAGAGAGAGAGAGAGAGAGAGAGAGAGAGAGAGAGAGAGAGACAGTCAGAGACAGAGAGAGAGAAGAAAGGAATTTAATGATAAACATATAACAGATTTTGAAAAATTATAAGCTAATCTATCCCTCTCAGAGCCTTTACTCAGTTGTTAGTTTAGCAGCACACAGCTCCGTCCCATGTTTCTAGATCCTAACCTTTCTGGAGCTCACTTATCTCTGATTCTCCCATCTCAAGAGACCACATGAGAAGCTGATTGCTTAAAACTATAAATTTGTATTTCTAGCTACCATCTTCTCATTCCTTTTCTTGTGCACCCTCGTCTAGCATATGTGGCTTCAATTTTTCACCAGTCAAACTCTCTCTATTCCTGGCACTTCAGTATATGTTTCTTTCTTCCAAGTGTGTTAGTCATCTCTCCAGCACTCTGACAAATACCTAAGACAAAGAACTTTTTAAAAAGGAGGTGTATTTGGGCTTCCAGTATGAGATGTTTCTGCGCATGCCAGTTGTCTCAGTTTGTGTGGACCTGTGCTGAGGTACAATATGTCAGTGTCATGGAGTAAGGCTGTCCAGGACCCAAGGTCTAAGGAGCATCACAAAGGCAATGTCATGCATTCCTTTTACTAGACTCCTTCTCATGAAGGTTTCTTCACCTCTGGGAGGAGCCACAGACTGGTCATCACCATTCTCATAGCATTATTCTGGGGGTGGTAGCTAAAACTGAAGCCATATCTACACTCTACTAGTTGCTTACAATATTTTCATGAGGGTTCACCTTTTAAATCTTTTTTGTCATAAAGACATATTCATCCAAATTTATTAGTAACTTCAGATATATTTATTCTCCATTTCCTGTGCCCACACACTTCCCCTCTTCTCAGATAGCTAATTCTTCAACCTTGTCTCAAGTATTTAAGGCTGCTAAATGACATAAGTCCAAGGGGCAATCATTAAATTCAAACTGTCTTTGCAAATCAGTATATTGACCTTCACCTAGCAGCTGATCTTGGGAAATATTAATGTCTCTAGCCTTATTTCATTGTTACGTGGCCCTAGCTTCCTCTGCCTACCATGTTCACCATTGCTACATACACCAGCTTCCAGTATTGCTCTAGCCAAATCTTTCCAGTCTGGAGGATAATTCTGTTCTGAGTTGCCCATGAATTTAACATCTGCTTCACACAGGGTGAATGCATACCACTTTCTTAAATCTCCTCAAATCTAATACTTCTATAGCATTCCATTTAATTTCTGCATAACCTCAGGGAGTGTCTATTGTCTGGTGGCCATTCTCGTATTTTTAATCTTCTTAAAACTAGCATGGCTAGCCACTATTCTTAATCAATCTTCACCACAAAGATTCATTCCTAATTCTATGACCCATTGAGTCCTGAGAAAATAGTGAAGCATCAAACATCTTATACAAAGATTAATTAGCAAGCATGTGTATTAGAGAAGATTAGTGACCACTTGTTTTCCCCTAAAATCACTTGTTGATTAAAGTCTATGGAGAATTTATTCTTCTTGTCCCACATATATTTGACATTGTCATCCATTTCAATTCAGAATTAGTCTTAGAAGATTTCTCTACCTCCCTCTCCTCATTTATACTATTTTCCTTCTTCTCTTCCCCATTTTCTTCTTTTGTACTGCTCATGCCCTCTTGCCTAAAATGCACATAGTTTTATAAAGCTTATCTTAAATACTGTACTCTCCATAATAATTTATGTTGAGCATAATCTATCCTTTGATTCATCTAAGTGCTGAACTGTGGTTTGTTTGTTTTTTTAATGGACCCTCAGCCTGTGCTTTGCTTTATAGTTAATTGCCATTCCAAACATGATTATATAAGTTTCTTGGAATCAGGGATGCTATTGTAGCATTGGTAGCAGCATCTAACTGTACAGGGTATAATTCGGTATTTGATACATGGTAACCAATGAAGAAATTATAAATGAGTTTTCTGAATCTTGTTTCCTTATAAGAAACAAGATTTTTTCCATTGCTCAGGCTTTTATGTCCTTTAAATAGTTTAAATGTCCAAAAGTAAATAATTATCTATTCAATTAAGTTGGATGCCAAGAGCATAAATTAATACTGTCCACTGAAATGTTGTTTTGTTCTTTAGAAGCAACTATTAAAAATGTTTAATTTTTTATTTCAGGCGTTTTTTTGCTATTGGCATTTTACCTGCAGGTATGTCGGTGTACCACATGAATACCGTGCCCATGGAGCCAGAAAAGGGCATCATATCCCCTAAAGCAGAAGTCACGCATGGTTGTGAACTGCCATGTGGGTGCTGGGAATTAGATCAGGGTCCTCTGGAAGAAGTGACAGTGCTCAGTAGTGCTGAACCATCATCTTTCTAACGCCAACTGCTTTGAAATTTAATTCACATATAAAAACTCATTTCTTTTAATTATGCAGTACATTGGCTTCACACTATATCAACAGTTTACATCCATCTTCCCTGTCTAATTTTTCGAACATTTTCATGAGCCCCCAGAGAAATTCATACCCATTAACAGCTGCTCAATTTCTGCTGTACTGCTGTCTGAGAAAATGCCCAAAGGACTGTCTCAATGGATTATTTTCTTCTTTCAGATATTTCACTAAACGAATGTTCAATGCTTTCTGGGTTCATCCATGTCATGGCTAATAGTACTTTGCTTGTTTTTTATAAAGACTAAATAATTGTTCATTGAATGGACATAGTACATCCTGTTAATCCATTCATTAGTTGGGTATTTGTATTAGTGAGTCATTTATTAATTTTTATTTTAAATTTAAAAAATTAAACTTTTTATATTTAAAAATTTTGAGCTGCTAAAAATCTCCATGATTACTTGGTCTAGCAAACTTTTTTTTATGCTCACGAAACTAAGGCTCAGAGTTATGTTTAAAGCTTTCACTTATTCAGTTGCGAGGATTTTTATTTTAAACGTTAGGCTGTTGCCATGTGATGCATTCATCCATGTCTTCTACTCATTCTTCTGTAAGTTCACAAACACCAAATGGAAAACCAAGTCCTAGTGATCTGGGTAAGCAGAGATAGTTATGGTCACTGTCTTCATCGAACAATCACACAAATAACTACGAACTTAGACCCATGACAAGGGTGATAAAAGAGAGATTCAGAAACAAACCTTGTCAGCATAGACAAATGACAAATAAGTAATAACTAAGTAGGCAGAGAGAGTAGAAAAGAATATACCACACCAAGAAGAGTGGCATTCAAAAACCCTTTGGCTATAGGAGCAAAACCCATCAGGACCAATGGCAGAAGGCTAAAGGGATAGCTGGGGGTATGACGGGCATAGTGTAAGATGAGGTCAGATACCTAACAAAGCTAGATGATGCACAGTCTACAGGGAGAAAGAGTTTTAGTTTTATTGCTAAGAACGTTGGATACTAAAAGCAAAATGATAATGTGTATCCCCTTACATATTTCTACAAGGGCTTAGATGAATTAATTATGAAAGGTAGGACTTGCTAGATAGTTCATAGCTGCTAAATTCAACCTTGTAGTGGAATCTGCACTATCTAAAGTTCTCATTTTGGGGAATGAAGAGAAGGCCCAGCATAGCAAGGTGCTTGCTATCAATTTTGACAACCTGAATTTGATCCCTAGGACAAACATGGTGAAAGGCGAGAACTCAGTTCTCAGAAATTGTCCTCTGATCTCCACACACATACTGTGGCATGCACACTCTAACACACACATATGCGCACGCACACACACACACACATAAATAAAATAAAGTTTTGTTTTATGTGTTTACTAGAGTCCTTGTTATCCAAAGTAGAACCTTTTGTTATTTTGACACAATAAAAACCCTGCTGATTATAATTTTCCAACTCAATTTTGAAAAGAACTTTTCTCTCCAGCCCTCCTACAGAATAAGCAATCAAAGCTGCTTGGAAACCCATAAATAGATCTATAAAGGTCAATTTTCCATTGTACAGTGGCTGTGTTTTAGACCTGTGAATCTAAAGAGTACAGGCACAGTTTTTTTTATTGCAAATGGCTTATAACAAATTCTTTAGCCCAAGTGCTTTTAAATAGAGGTGCATTGTTTCCAGGTAATGTATAATGGGACCCAGGAAGCTTTTATACAAATTAAGGCCATGTGGGGTGGACATGAATTCAAAGTTTTCATTAAATTATGCCAAAAAACCATCACAACATAAAAATTAAAAACAGCAATTTTAGAGAAGAAAAATTTCATAAATTACTAGGAAGAAAAGGTATTTGGGCTTTAAAAACGTATATTGAATTTTAGACATAGAGAGTTAAAAACAGGAAGTAAACCTTTAAACTAACAGCTATCACTTCACTATCATCTTGAAGGCAATGTCTTGTTTTGTAAACAGATATAGTAGGGATCAAAATGATCAAGATTTTACCAATAGGGTTAATCAAATGCTATACAGCAGTTATTTGTCAAAGTTATGGATCATATGTTTATTGTCATTTTGATACTTATGAAAACTGTAGATTCCTGGAATCACTCAAATTTTTACAATTGTTCTCTTGACTAGAACTCAAAATTCTGAATTTTTAAACCATAATTCTAATTGCTTATGGTACCTACCCACATTTGGGAAGTGTTATGCAATAATAGTAAGTGCAGTACTCTTTGTTCAATATTTCAATAAACCAACTTCACACAATTTATTGGGTGGTGTAATAGTACTCATTTCTTATGAAAATCACTGAATGTATGAATAGGTAGATGATAGGGAACTGATACATAGAAAGGTAATCAAACCTTGTGCAAAACACTTTACCTAATCTCTCCTTGGCCTTTTAAGTCACTTTACAAGAAGATAGTTATTATTATCCACTGTTTATTGTGTGGAAATGATGAGACAATGAAATGATATAGCTTGCTATATAGGGGTCTAGGGGGAGACAAAGATTTGTCCACACTCTGCCGTACAACCTCTTGCATTTGCTATGCTGGTCACTCCATGGAGTATTCAGAAAGGTGATGGAATTTTATCTGAGCCTGTAACTGCTACATTCAGCACCACTGAAACCTCATGGTCACCAGCAAAGTTATAGTCCTAAGATGAGCAAAGTATAACGTTAGTGTCTTGTGAGGCATAAGTGTCTGACACTTCTAAAAGAAGCTTCCAGAGGTAACACATCATTGGCAAGAATGGTGCGTATGTGAGAAAACTACTTTAAGATGCTACAGTTTAAGAAGGATAAAAAATGAAGAAAAAGCAAAGATTACAGTATGTAAGGTAACCAACCCCAGAGCCTACCAGCTCACATCACAAGAGGAAGAAACATTCTGTGTGACTTGACTGAGGAGCTGGAAGACAGTTGAGCTGATTGAAAATATGAGCCCTTACATAATGATTGCCAAATAGAGGGGTCTCTATGATAGGTGCATGTTCATGGATTGAGTTTCATTTCATGAAAGAGTCTATTGGATGTTAGCTAACATGGAAAATGATCATTTTTATTACCCTATATTAATTATTGCATAATGTGTTTCACTATGACATTTTCATACATGTGCATAATGTGTTTTGATGTTATTTATCCTTCATTATTCTCTCTTGTTCCATAACCACATGATCAACTATTTTGAAAGAGACAAAAGTATAAATTTTCTAGTTATTGCTCTAGCTATTATTTCAATATAGGTTTCCAGTTCAGTCATGAAGATGAAAATCTTTAATGATTTTTAAAGTAGCTTACTACAAAAACACTTTAAAATATCTTTATTTAATATTTATTTGTGAATGAAAACAATTTTATTCCTATTTCTTGAGAGAAATAACTTTGCATTTGCTCATTTTTCTATGAAATTGAGAACCAAAAATTTTCCCTGAATCTATTAAGATTGAGTTTACCCCTTGCTCAACCTAGATGTAGTAGGGAGGGCCTTGGATTTTCCACAGGGAGGGGTGCATGGCACTCCCCTAGGGTTGGAGGGGTGGGGGAGAGGGTCTGTGGAGGGAGAGGGAGGGACTGGGAGGAGGGGAGGGAGTCGCAAAAACAAAATCATCAATAAACTTAAACAATATCATCCAGAAGTTCTACTACAGGTCTCCCTTGAGACAAAATCCTCTGCTAAAGGTGAGACAGTACAAGTCATGAATTGCATGGGGCACTCACTGAGTGAAGAAGGCTTCTGACCTTCAAGGCCTCTAAATAAGATGGGAGATGTCAAACATGCGTGGTGGAGCCCAGAGAGGCCACTCACACTCAAAATGGACCTTTGCAAAACTATAATATAATCTATTTGGGGCCACGGTTTTAAAAAGCCAAGAAGTTTTAACATTTTTTCCTAACCATTGGCTTAGAAGGGGCTCTAAAAATCATCCAATGAGTTAAAAACATGCCATTGAGTTAGACTCGTAGACCTACAAATTCCAAAGGTAGTTGGTGTGGTCCCTGGGGTACCCAAGCAAGGAGTCATCAGCACTAGCAGTGCTCCTTGGGAACAACAGTCATTAGAGCAGCTGGAATCTTTATAGTCTCATTGGCTCACTGGCTGTTGCTTTTTAACTGAGACTTTAATCTTATTTTCATACATTTTTGTAGACACATATGACTTGATTATAGACATTAAGTGGCCACTAGGAGCTTTAGATTAAAGCCTTTCATGAACACAAGCTGCCTGGGTAGCCAGGATTGCCCATACCCCCTATGGTCCCTATCTCTCTCTTGCCTCTGTGCCTCCTGTGTTAATTTCTATACTCCCCTTTTCTGCATTCCCATTGCCCTTCATCTCAGTGACATCTATTTACTTAAATCTAAGCCAATTAAACAAAGTATAATAATAGAACACCCTTGTGAAAAGAGCACAAAGGAGGGGAACTGTAAAGCTAGGAACAGAATAATGAAAGAGTGAAAAACGTTTTAAAAGAGCTCTCCAGCAGACAATCTACCTCCTACTTCGTCTTCTATTTATGGGGAGCCACAGTCTTTGTTTGTTTGTTTCTAACATCTCTATGCCAAGTCTCCACCCCTCATCCATATCCCCACCTCGTTGGGGGAAGAATCTTGATACATACTTGTGCATCATAATATTTCTAAGATTACTGCTGTGAGCATTTGCACAGTGCATGTGGGAATATTGTTGTAGAATTTCCAGAATACTTGGGAGTCAGATGTGTTTCATGACTAATTAATATAGATTTATTGTCTTAGTCAGTAAGTAATGTTTTCAGTCAACTGGTTCTCCTTTTTTCTGATGAGTATCACAGGCCATTTCTGTAGTGATAAAAATGTTGAGGGCCACTGTTAAGAAAATACCATGGAAAGGGAAGAAGATATTTCAGATTAGTTACAGAAGGAAGGGAATGCTAACTTCATTCCCATTGTTTTAAGTTATCATGCACTGCCTCCCAAACAGCATGTAATATAGATCTGAAATAGCCTGAACTAACCCTAAACTGTATTCTTCCTCCAGACTTCAGTGACTTGATGGCACCCTCTGTTCTTAGATCTTTGAGTTCTTTGGGACTAAAATGAATTTATCGAAATTTCAATTTTCTGGGTGGATGACTATAACACAATCTTCTCTTTGGTGTGAGGCATTAGTCTCCCATTTCCTCCTCTTTTTTATGAATGTCTTTCTAGGTGATATGAAATCAAAAATGCAGTACTTAGTAAAAAGAAAAAAAGCATGAAGCAGCTGGCCAGCTGAATTCTAGTTTCTTTATATCATAGTTGAAATTTTATTGTTTACACTGACTTCAAAATGGTCTGATGCTCTGTTCTAGCCAAATGTCTGCTTTATCAAATCCCATTATGTTGCTGATTGACAGGTGTCAGCCATCAGGTGAACTCTGGGTTATCAGTAAATGAAATGACTTCTTTGGCAAAATCCTTCCCAAAGACCTTCTCTCTCCTAAAGATCTAAGAAGGCATTGGATTGATAAGCAAAGCTAGAGGTTGGTTAAAGCTGAGAGAACACATCAAATCTGAACAGAGGCTTGATGCTCAAGGTGATGCCTGTATCTTTATCAGAGAGCAGAGCAGGGTTGAACCGTGATGATAAAGCACCTGAGGATCGATGCTGATACTTCACAGTGCTCAACAAGTCTCAAAATACTTCTCTGATCACATGCGTTTGCTTCAATGTTGCAATAACTCTTTGAGAATCTCATTAATAACTACAGCATTGGAGATATATGCATTTAGAAGACCTACTTGAGTTGGTATGGGCAGCCACTAAATGATCAGCCAAAGTTTCAGCACAGTTTGAAGTCTTTTTATTTCAAAAACTGAATTTAATTTCTACTCACACACATTAAGAAAATTAAACTACCATTCTTAGATCTTTGTTAATCATGGAATTAATCCAGGTATAAGATTCTATTGCTTATAACACAGGAGTGCATTTACTCAAGATTAACAGCACCAAGACCATCTTACAGTACAGACTTCAGTTGTTCATCTGTTGAATAGTTATTGAGCAAACATTTTCTACCACATAGGGTGTAGTAAAGTAAATACAAAAGATATTGGTATCTGCCTTTCTACAGTGTAAAGTTTAGCTGGAATGAAGTGGGGTAGACATTGAACAAATAAATCATATACATTCAAGGTGATGATGTGTCTTCCCAGGCTCTCATTGTTCTGAAGTTTAGATTTGAGGATTAGTTTCTTGTGGATACTTCCCTCTTGACTAAAAGAACTGATACTGGAAATTTTCAGAGAATTTTTTATGTATTTTTGAGATTATGATATAATTACATTATTTACACCTTACCTTTCCTTCTTCCAAATCCTCTCATGTGCCCCAACCTCAATTTAACTATTACTACACATGCATGTGTGTATGTATTTGTAGTATATTTGTAAATATATAAATAGAACCTGTACAGTCTGTATAATATTGCTTGTATGTATGATTCCAGATCTGTCCATTTAGCAGTGGTATCCAGTTGGTGTGTTTTCCCCTAGGGAAGATGATTTTTTCCAATCTCAGTATTCCTTAGTTGCCTATAGTTCTTTCTCCTAAGGTTAACTCAGAAGAATATAAATATGGAAAGAGTTAAGTAGATAAAGTAACAGCAAAGACTTATGAAAAAGTCATAAGGAATCATACTATTAACTATCTACCCAAATGCCTATAACATACATACATTGGTTTATGAAATATACATACACAGCTTAATGAAAGTTTTCCATCTGAACGACAATGCTTGCCTCAAGAGCCATGGACTAAACAAATCTCTAACACCTGTTATGAAAAACCTTCTTGTGTGTTATTTGTAGGGTTTTCTAAGAAACTCCCAAAATATTATAGGCTATTGGTATTGCCTTGGTTGCCCCCTGAAGGTGGAAGTTAAGTCCTTATTGCTGAAGACACCATGCACTTTGGGTACAGGTCACAGTGGACCAGAGCTTGGTCTAGTGTATCATTGAAAGTAGTAGGTAATCTCATGGTTTGGTGAACTTAACTCAAGAGTTTAGATGCAAGATGATCATAGTAACACAAAACTTTCATAGATCTAGTGTTTTTCAGATATTTGTCTTGCTAATTCAAAGAAAGAAATTCATGGATTACGAAGGATGAGTTTTAGAAATATGTTTTACAATAGAGCTTTCAAGCAAGACAAAAGACAGTTCTCGTATAGCAGAGATGGGTCCCTGGGAACGGTATGTCATTGGAGGTCACTGCCTTGAACTTAGTAAGGCTTCACTGGATTGGAGGCAGGGTATGCTGAACTGGTCAGTCCAGTTCCCATTCACAGGTGTCCAGATGCTTCTCAGTTTCAACCATGTCCTCAAGTGTGATTCCTCAAGTAAGTGCTATTCATTTAAGGGTAAAACCATTGGGTGAGGGCCACCTGTTTCTGGCATCCATTGTCTCTGGCCAGCACACAATCAAAGCTATTTTGGTTTGAATACTTCTGGCAACTTCATCACCAAGAGTCCATCCCACTACAGGTAATAAGTGAAGACCCATAAAGAAGCTGGAACCCTGAAGTTCTCTGCATCACTTGCAGGAAGATCAGCAGGGCAAGAGGTATCTTCTGTTTAGCTGTCCTTACTGTTTATATAACCCTGGAGAAAGAGGGGCTTTGTAAATCTTTTAAGTTTCATGGACTTCCTAAAACCTGTGAGTTATTTCCTCAGTCATTTGCCTGCTTATGACATGCATATGTGTGTTGGGAGGGGCCTCAAAAGTGAGTGAAGTGTTTATGGAGGCCAAAAGATGGCATCCGATATCATGGAGCTACAGTTGTAGGTGGTTGTTAGTCACCCTACTTGGGTGCTGGAAAATGAACTCAAGTCCCATTCAAGAGCTACTACTGAACTTTCTCTCCAGTTCTACTCCATGAGTCTTAATGGGCCTCCATTTAGAACACCTGAGTCTTAAGGCATGTCGCTGAAGGATGGAATGTCTTGACTCAGAGGACATTCTTCTACAACAGCTAGTGCAAATAAAATGTAAAAAAAATAAGTGTAATAGGAGTTTTTTCATAACCAAATGTAATGACTAGATACATTCTGTTCATCCTGGAGATTAATGGAGAATATCTTTAGAGAAATGAGCTTCAGTTGAAAAAGTTGGAAAACCTAGAGAGAAGGAAGAGGGAAAGAAGAAAGAAAGAAAGAAAGAAAGAAAGAAAGAAAGAAAGAAAGAAAGAAGAAAGAAAGGGGAGTAAGAAAATGAGTAGCAGATAGGAAAAAAACACTTAAATGAAAATGAGGAAGAAGAGGGACTTTATTGAAGGAGAATATGGAGATGTGAAGATGGAAAGAAAGGGGCAATTAGCAGATCTACAAAAGAACTAGTGTGGGATGCAGTGGGTTTGAAAGAATACTTGCAATAAAGTTGAAAAAGCCAGATGTGATTATGTACAGAAACCTCTGAAGCTCAGCCTAAAGACCTAGATTGTATCCTTTTGAAAGGGAAGCTGTAATGATGAGAGCAAAGTCATCAGGTAGAATCCTGACCTGGTAAGTCTTATGGCTATATGTGAATCTGCTCCACTTTTATAAGCCTCTTCCTATACCACAGAGTGCTGTCTGTTTTCATTAATTGTATACTTTGTAAAAGGTTAGGGTATTGTCGATTACCAAAAGGATAAAGGTGGCAAGTATTGTTGAGGATGTGAAAAAAAAATTTCCAGCACTGTTGGTAGGGATGTAAACTAGTATAGCCATTATAGAAAATAGTATAGGAGATTCTCAAAAATAGAACTGTCCTATGACCCAGCTCTAATGCTACCAAGTATATAACCAAAAGAGATGAAACCAGTCTATTGAAGGGTCTCACTGAATGTCTATTGTAGGACTGTACACAATAATCAAGATAGAGAATCCACTTCTAATAAAGAAATTAAAATATACATACACAATGGAATTCTTTCTAGGCATAAAAAATGAGACTCTGTTCTTTGTGACAAAAAGGATAAACCTTACGAATGGTATGTTAAAGGAATAAGCCAGATGAATGTGTGATGATCTTACTCACAAAGTCAAAAACTTTTGATCTTGTGGAAGTGTTGTAGTGTTGTGGTTACAAAGGACTAGGGTGATAGCACGGAAAATATTGAGACATTGAAAAAATGACCACAAAATTTTAGTTAGATAGGAGAGAAAAGTTCAAGGATTTATTGAGCAACATGGTAAGTTTAGTTAATATATATATGCAAAAAATTCTAAGTAGATGCTTCATTTAGCATCTTAGCAATATATACATATATACATATACTTGAACATATATATTCAAGTTATTTGTTATATAACTAATAACCATAATTTTATCTTTAAAAATAATAAAATAAAATGTCTGCTACCCATATAAAAATTCTAAACAAATGAACAGATGGTTTTCTTTCAAGTAAGGAAGTATTATATTTCTTTAGATATTCTTATTGCTAGGCAGAAAATTGCAATGATGTATATAAATAAGCAAAATGCTAACATGTGTGCCCATTCCTGCAGAAGGTACTTTATATCACAGTATCAATTCACATTTTATTATACACATACTCACAGTTTGAGTCTGAATATGTTAACAATTTAGGGAATATATAAGTTTCTAATTTTACTTTACAAGTGTTATCATTGCAAATCTATCCTTTACAATAATAAAGGGCCTTGGCAGTAACTACTAGATCATCATGATGCTTCATTTGTACTGGGAATTGAGATGTCTCCTGTTCATAGAATAGCCATGTATCCTCGGCTGCTTGCATATAAGCAAAGCCTCGTTCAGCCCACTGAAGCGTGAGAAGATGATGATGTGTATATCTTTTCATCTTGCCCTTCTTGTGTACTTTCAAAAGCCTGTGGGTCACCAAAAAAAGCAGCCAGAGCTCATGGTCAGTGTATGAAAAAGCAGTGACTGGAAGACTTCTCTATCCATCAGAATGTGAACTGAATATTAGCCTTAATTCTACAAACCCTCAGAGAGTCGGGATGAGCTTTCCTCAGCAATCCAGTCCTTGATACTTTATCTTGTACAATATTATGTCAAGATACTTCAGACAAACGTAAATCACCTCTCCTAAGGCAGCTTAGCCCAGCTTTTAACCCTCGCCTGCAGTGTCAGGTTTGAGAATAAAATGACACAGTGCTTATTAGCCACCATATCCTGAGTCTCTACTCAGATGAAGACCAGAAGTTTCGTGAATAAGGATTTTGTTAACAGTTCTTATTTCTTTCAAGTGTATATTTGACTTCTATTCCATTTGAAACAACGTTTGAAAAACAGCTTTCACAGTAACCCCAAGAGATGTTTCTCAACCATCTCATTGATGACTTTAGTTCAGCATACTTTCTTATACTTACAAATACGTAGATAATAAGTGATTCTAAACATATTAGGGAGCAGACGTGGTTTAGTAGCTTGGTAAAGTACATGACAATGTTGACAGCTGCCTGTCTATTTAAGAACTACTCGAAACACTAGAGTGTTTCCCTGTTGGGTCAGCAGTCCAGTCTTCAGTAGCTAAAATCTTTAGCTTTTGACAAGTGCACTGAGCTACACGAATTATTCAAAACCACATAGGATTGGTAAACAGGTGGGCAACAGTACTGTTGCTCATTTTTGTGCTGATGGAATAGCCTAATGCTGGTGGTTGTAATTACAATAAGTTTTCAGCAACTACACTTAGTTTCTCCAGCAACTTCAACCATCTCTGTTTTGCTTGTCTGAGAAAGTGTATCAAAACAGAAAATTAAATAATTAAATGATACTTAGAGAAGAATGAGTTTCCAAGGTAAATGAGTAGTACAATCTAGCTCAATAGGGAAAAATTTCTTATGAGACATATCTTTGTGGAAAATCTCACCTTGGCATTACTTTTTCATGTTATTCTAGTTTCTCATTCTAACTTCAATGTTATACATGATGTACATTCAAACAGAAATAAGCCTGCTCAGTTAGTTCAGGGAACTGAAGAAGAGGCTGAGATGGGACAGTGTTTATCCCTAAAGCTTGTGGAGCCAAGTTCAATCCCAAGCACCCATGTAAGAAAACAGGCATATCAGTCACTTTTCTTTTGATGTGATAAAATAGGCAACTTAAAGAAGAAAGGGGTTTATTTTGTCTTATGGAAAAACTAAATCCATAATGACCGGAAAGGTATAGTACAGGAGCCTGAAACTGAATGAATACATTTTCATCTACACACAGGAAGCAGATAGGTAGATAGATAGATAGATAGATAGATAGATAGATAGATAGATAGATAGATAGGATAGACAGACAGAGATAGGTAGATAGGTAGGTATGTAGATAGATAGATAGATAGATAGATAGATAGATAGATAGATAGATGATAGAATAGACAGATCTAGATAGGCAGATAGATAGATAGATAATGACAGATGATAGACAGTTATAAATAGATAGATTATAGATAGATAGATAGATAGATAGATAGATAGATAGATAGATAGATAGATAGATAGACAGATACATATGATAGACAGACAGAGATAGATAGATAGATAGATAGATAGATAATGACAGATGATAGACAGTTATAAATAGATAGATTATAGATAGATAGATAGATAGATAGATAGATAGATAGATAATGACAGATGATAGACAGTTATAAATAGATAGATTATAGATAGATAGATAGATAGATAGATAGATAGATATGATAGACAGACAGATAGAGATAGATAGATAGATAGATAGATAGATAGATAATGACAGATGATAGACAGTTATAAATAGATAGATTATAGATAGATAGATAGATAGATAGATAGATAGATAGATAGATAGATAGAAATAAGCAGTGAGATTAGAATACAAACCCTCATTGCCTAACCCAGAGACTTCCTTCAGCAAGGCTTTACCTCCCAAGGTTCCCAGAACCTCCACAAACAGTACTATCAGCTTGTAACTAAATGTTCAAATAAATACGGGGCATTTATCACTCATACTACACCACCAAGTATGTATGTGTGGATACAAGAGGATCCTTAGGCTTTTCCATCAGCAAGTTTTGCTGAATCAGTGAGCATTGGATTTAACGGGAGACCCTGCCAAAAAAAAAAAAAAAAAAAAAAAAACTGCACTCCAGAGCAATGCAGAAAGACAGTTGGAACAGTAGCTGCCATGCTCTTGCATACCCCTGTGCAGATTTATGGGTACACATACACACACCCTAGACATAAATGCCCCATCTGGAAACTCATTTCGATAATTATCTTGGCTTCCTTCTTAAATTTTGTATCCCCTTTACCATTTGATGTGAAGTAAAGCATGTACTCTCTTCTCTACCTTGTGCATGAAAAGAAAAAAACATGCATGGGCAGCCCGTATATGGCAGTTCTGTTAAACTTGTCCATACTAGCTCTTAAATGTAATTGTTTACCAGTTCACTTTATCAGGGCTTATCCACAATGATCCTCAACAGCATTCATGGAAGATGACAGAACAAATCCAATAGGCGAAACAGAGCAAACAAGAGGCAGAGCTACAGTAGAGTAGATCGTTTGCTCAAGAAACTGAATATCCTGAACAATAAATAAATAAATGTGGGTAATATTTCTAGTAAATTGAAAGCTGCCATGGGTGAAATTGCACTTCTCTGAAGAGCCACAGGCCTTTGTGCTTGATATTGTCCTTCACCAAAGATGGAGACTTAAAACCACTCCCCTGTATCTCTTAAGAGGTAGCAAAGAAAACCAGCCCACAAATCACAATCTCAGAGAACCTAGACAACAATGAGGACCCTAAGAGAGACATACATAGATCTAATCTACATGGGAAGTAGAAAAAGATAAGATCTCCTGAGTAAATTGGGAGCATGGGGACCTTGGGAGAGGGTTGAAGGGGAGGGGAGAGGCAGGGAGGGGAGCAGAGAAAAATGTAGAGCTCAATAAAAATCAATTTAAAAAAAAAGAGCGGGTAGCCACATTCTAGGTACATTCCCAGAACTGGCACTTGACCTCCTTGGCCTGTTTTCTCATCTGTAGAGTGGGAATATGATAATCAAAGGGAGATGGTGAGAATAAATTCATATATATGAAGCACTCATAACACTGAAAAATAAGTCGATAAATATCTGTTAAAATTGTTTACATTCCACCCTATGGGATGTATCTGATATTAAAACTATCAAATATCCATGAAAAAAGTGAAACAGCTCTTTTAATTTTCCCTTTGGCTATGGAATAAAAGCTAACATTTATATCTGTAGGAGACTAACTAAACATTGGCCATTGAATTTGATGTCCCTTATGAAATAGTTCGAAAGTTACTTTTTAAAAAGTGGCATTTACATGTCTCACAGAAAATGAGATCTAAAAAAAAAAAGCAGTCATTTTCTTTTGTGTAATAAAACGCCAACACAAGTGCAAATTATAGATAGAGTATATTTTCATGCCTGGGGGCACTGAGTTTCCTAATAATCCCTCTACCCTTTGGCCAAAGCTTTCTAATTTCTTTTTGGATAAAGTTGGCCTTTAATAAATTTAGAACTGAAATTTTATTCTCATGTGTGACTGCTGAGTTCAGTCTTGGAAGAACTAAGAGGCTAGCCTTTGCCAATGCTAATATCGCTCGCACTATGAATATGCCATTTTCTGTTTGCTATTGCAACAACGCAAGTGCCCAAATGGTAAACGTTTTGAGCTTTGTGTCCCTCACACATACTCAGACCTGGTACTGCAGCATGAAAACACTCCTCGTCCACCTGGAAATGGATGGGAACCAGCAACACTGCTTTTGGGAAAAGAGGCAGCACAAGGATGCAGCTGTCCCATGAACTGTAATTTGCTAAAATTTGCTCTAGAGATTTCTCTTTGTCTCCTTGTTATAAGGGTAAAAACTAGGTGTGTGAAAACATACTCACCATATGTACTCTAGCACACACATGCTTGTGAAAGAAAAGGCAATGTACAAAAAGTAGCACTTTCAGACATGAAGAAAAATACTGAATTTAAAGATAAAAGTACAATATTTTGTTTGACACTCATATGTTAAATACTAGAAGGCCCGTTTATCTGAACAGGGTCCTGAGCATTCCTCTACCATTTTATTTTTGTTCTAAAACCAACCTAGAAGTTGGGAATAGTGGTGTGTGCCTTTAATCTTAGCACTCTAGAGACAGAGGTAGGCATATCTCTGATTTGAGGCCATCCCCTACATAATAATTTCCAGGAAAGCCAGGTGACCAGGGCTCTGTAGAGAGAACCTGCTTCAAAATAAATGAACAAAAACAAAACAAGAAAACAAACAAAAGTTTGAAAAAGAAGCTTTCACTTGCTTATAACCTAATTTCTAAATAATCTTAAATTATTATACATAATACTCTGCATGAATTTCTCCTTCCAGTGATTCTGCGAATTGATGTGTGATAGATATGATGGATAAATAGATGATAGGTATATAGGTAGGTTGGTAGATAGATAGATAGATAGATAGATAGATAGATAGATAGATAGATAGATAGATAAGATGGATAAGTAGATAGATAGATAGATAGATAGATAGATAGATAGATAGATAGATAGATAGAT
>PVIU01017911.1:0-40436 GCA_004026605.1 Ondatra zibethicus
AAGGAATCTCAAAATAAATAGTGACATTAAAAAACATAAGCCATAATTTTAAATGTTTATTTTGTATAAATTTAGACTATACTATAATATCATGTATTCATAGGATAGTCCCAAAAACTAACCTTAAATTATTCTTCAAAATCAAAAAGCAAACAGAGCTAAAAAATGAACTAAATCTGTTGTATTCTCTGACACAATATAATTTTAAATAATCAATAAAATTTTAAACTTTGCTAAATTTAAAATATCTCTAAAATTATTGTTGGGTCAAATATCAGAAAGAAAAAAAACACAGAATATGCCATGCATTAGCAATGAATTCAGTGACAACTATGAAAATTTCCTTCATACAACAAATTTACAACCTTCCAGTCTCCTATTACCCCTTTAAAGGAAATCTAAGTTAACTAAGTGTGAAAATCAAGGTGCTTAAGGATTTGGAGAAAGAAATAGATAATAAAAGTATAAATATATTAATTTGTTTCAAGAAATTCCAGAAAAAAACATATCAACAAAAATCACATAAGATAAAAATGGTACATATATCTTTTGTGGCTAGGGAAATTTCTAATTATAAAAGAAATAGAATAAGGCATAAAGGACAAATATGACTGGATAAGTAGTTTTAAACATTTTAAAGAATCAGTATTAGTAAAAATCAAATCATAGGATGAAAAGTATAGAAAAGAAATTCACTGGGGATTTTAAACTTAAAATCAAAAGTTTTGCCAACAGTATTTTATTTCCCCTCCAATATTCTCAATTTCAGCATAAATGAAATGAGAACAATGACAACTCTTGATTCTGAAAAGTTCAGAAATAAGGTATATATATTCCCTCTCTCATACCCACATATACATATGTATTTGTGTGTGAGAGAGATGTCATACTTCTGTCTTCTAAACCCTGTCAACTATTGCATTACACAATTATTGTTTGCATATAGCTGTACCATAATTCATGAGAAAATCACTGAGATTCCCCCAACAGAATGATAAGTGAAGAACATGAGTAATTTATAAAAGAGGAAGTTCAACTAGCCAATAAACTTGAAATTTTTAACCTTGCTAATGATATGCAAATTAAAACATTAATAAAACTCCACATTCCAACTAATAAATTAGAAAACTATTGAACTTATAATACAAAAGGGAAGCTTTCTCATGAACTAGAGCATAAATTTTCCACAGCTTGATCTTGAAGGCACTTTGGTAATGGTCCACACTGTTCCAACCCGCACTGCTACTCCCAGGAATATATTTTAAGCTGTCAAAATTTTATTTTTGTGTGAATAATTAGACATATTTTAAATCAAGAGACTTTATGATCTCTGATAACATAAATTTATCAATGAAAATAACTCTTACAGCATATTACTAATATATGAAGACTTATGCATTTGTGGTTATTTTATGCTATGCATTTTGTCACTAACACAAAATTGAAATGCTGAAGTGAGTATAAGTTCTAACATTTTCTCCCTGCACTGTAATAGAAGATCAACTAATGTGCAAATAGCTTGTTCCTAACTTCATTCCTAACCTTTGTCCTGAGCTTCATCCTCACTCTGTAGTTAAAAGGAGGGGAAGGAATCACACTGTATCATTCAGAGTAAATGTTACGCCGCTGCTTGGAATCACGATTTTAGATGATATTTAATTCTGAGAACATAGATGGTGTAAGGAAGGGTAGCTATATCTCTCCTGGCTAGCTCACCTTTATAACTCCAGGACCTAGCAAAGAGCACAATAGATACTTACTAAATAGTCACTGAATAAGTAACTGAGTTGTAAAAGCAGGTCCTAGCTAAGCATGATGGTACACAATTGTAAATCAAACACCCAAGGGTTTGAGGCAGGAGTATTGCCAACTTTGGCCAGCCTGGATGGCCTAAAGAGTCCCTGCCTCTAACACATATAGATACATGTATATACAGTAATTAATTAATTAAAGCATAAAATAGGATACTTGTTGTAGGAGGCCACTTGTTCGTTCCTGGCTGCCCAGACCATGAAATGATCACACAGAAACTATATTATTTGCAATACTGTTTGGCCAATAGCTAAAGTATATTTCTGGTTTACTCTTATATCTTAAGTCAACCCATTTCTATTATTTTATATTTTACCATGAGGATCATGGCCTACAAGCAAGGTTCTGCCTGGCAACTTGCATCTGTCTCCAATGGCAGCTCCATGGCTTCTCCATGACTCTTCCTTCTTTCTCCCAGCATTCAGTTTAGTTTTCCTGTCTAGCTCTATTCTGCTAAGCCGCTGGCCAAAACAGCTTATTTCATTAACCAATAAAATCAATACATAGACAGAAGGACTTCCCACACTAGATACTGACTTATATATACTATTTGATTCCAAAACCATGAAAATATTGTATATATTCATAATATATGTTTCAATGTGTCTTTCTCTATATAGATACATGTGAACTTTTGTATATATGTATATTATTTTCAGAAATTTCTACAAATTAAAACTTAAGGCTGATATAGCTAAATTTGAAGATGAAATATGGCAGTTTTGAAAGGATAAAAATCTGAAATTTAGATTATAAGAAATTAGTAGTTCAAGGACCCAAATTTTGCAACTCAAGAGGGCAGAAAAAGAGGAACTTAGAAAGCTTTTCTCTTGTTTAAAATTAATGTCAGACCTGTGTATTGCCATGGATACTTCTGGATGCTGGGACACTTGGCTGCTCCTCCTTCTTATTCTGTTCTGTAGGCACACATTCAGTGTTCATAAAATTTTTCAAGCCATTTTGTTATCAGCATAGATCTCTGAGCCTCTCATTCTGAGATCACTTCACAAGTTACAGAGAGGGCCTGAGAATCTATAAACTACACCCTACACAGTGTTATAACCAATGGAATTTGAAGAACACAGATGAAAGAATCATGAAGAGTGTAGAACCTCCTTGGCATTGCCATCTGCATGTCCGGGGATCTAGAATGAGTAACAATAGCTCAGTAGGAACTGAAGTTATGACTTAAATAGCACTTGTATCATCTGCTGTGACTGCAAGCCAAAAGCTGCATTGAAATGATTCTTAAGAGCAAAACTTTCATCAGGCAGTGTGGTGCATGCTTTCAAAGACAGACAGATCTCTGTGAGTTCAAGTCCAGGCTTGTCTACAAAGACATTTCCAGGTCAGCCAAGATTACATAATGAGGCATGGTCTCAAAACTAAACAAACAAATAAGCAAAATATAACAAAAATTCCTAAGGTCTCTGCAAACAGTTGAAACAGGGCTTTTTACCATGCAAGACTAGGTTTCATGTACAAAACACTGAGAGTTCAAAAGAGGCTGGTTTAGTGACTTAACTGGGGAAGGGGTGTCAGGCCTGGAGAGCACTGCACAGTCTTGCATTTAGCAGTGTTCTTTCTCTGTCAAGCTTGGCTATGTAGCTGTTAAGCTCCAAGGAAGTGATAGACACATTTATCTATCTGAATATCTGTCTGCCTGTCTGTCTGTCTACCTATCTATTATGGGTGTCAGGTTGGACGCACAGATGTACATATATAGAGGTCAGAGGACAAATTATAGGAATCAGTTCTATCATTCTATTATGTGGGTCTTTTGGATTGAACTTAGGTCATCAGGGCTTGGCAGCAAGTACCTTTATCCACTGAGCTTCCTGGCTAGTCATACATATAGACATGCATATATATATATATATATATATATGTTATATATATAATTTCTTGTTTTTCTTAAAAGTTAGTATACAGTGTGGTTGGTTTCATCATGGTATTTTTATAGATGTGCATCATTATACTTTGTTCTAGTTGGGCTCCTTTCACAGCTGCCCTCTCTTGTGCCCTTGTTTAACTGCTAACTGATTCTTCTCCCTGCCATTACCATGGTCTTCCACTCTGCATTCAGGTCACATGTATTCTGTTCTCCTCTCCTTATGCCCATCCTTAAGATCTCTTTCCTCCCCCTTTTTGATCCTCTGTCCAGTTTTGTTACCTCCACACATGCAATTGAATAAATATTTATTTATACATTTGTACTTTATATGTATGGATGTTTTGTCTGCATGTATATTTGTGCACCTAATGCATTCAGTACCTTTGGATATCAGAAGAAGAACAGCAGTTACATACAGCTAGGGACCACCATATAGGTGCTGGTAACTGAAGCTGGATCCTCTACAAGAACAAAATATGCTTTTGACAAAATCTTAATCGTGTTTCTCCAGCAGGCTATCAAGCGATTAGGTATATGCCAAAGAGTGATACAGCTGGGTCATATGGTAGACGTACTCGTAGATTTTGAGAATTCTCAACACTGATTTCCAGAGTGACTGTACCAATTTTCAATCCCATTATTAGCAGTTGAGGGTTCTCCTTTCCCCACATTCTTGCCAGCATTTGTTGTCAGTTGTTTCCATGATGTTGGCCGTTCTGATTTCATTTCTGTAATTGCTATGGGTGTTGAACACTTTTAAAAATATTTCTTAGCTATTTTTACTTCTCCTTTTGAGAACTCTCCATCCAGTTTTTAAAATAGACATTATTTTAGTTGTAGGAAGTATACATAGATGTTAAAGTGACTTTTCAAAGACTGCCTGGGGAGTTCTTCCTGTGTTTACAAGACTGGTCTTCAGAAATATTGGAGCCCAGATCCCTTCCTTTCCTGGTCACCAATAATCCAGTCTAGCTCAAATGGGCCAAAAGATATGGCCAATATAGGTTCTGGAAAGACAGATAAACAGAGAGATGATTTATTTGATTGATTTCTTAGAGAAATTAAATTGTTTTCATGGCTATTGGGGTAAAACATTTATAAATGTGGCTTAATTTGAGTTTTCATAAGATTTGAGCATTGAATGTTTTCCTGGTTCCATAAGATTAACAACTTCTTGATGTTCAATAGTCTTTATTGCAATTTTGTGTTTTCAATTAAAGTTTTATCTAGTGCCCAAACTTCCAGGTATTTTTCCATTCTACTTTTTCCTTCCTCCAAAATAGCCTTGTGAAAGAAGAGTTTGGTCCTGGCACACCTCATATGTCAGTCACTGTCAAGGACAAGGTACTCCTCAGGTTTGGTTACATCCCAAGTTCTCACCTTAGCCCAGAGGTCCCATGTGAGCTTGCTGTTGGCCACTGCCAACTCTTGGTCCCCAGAGGGTACCCAGAATTTCCCAGGACACAGTCTTTTTTCCTGTGATATTCACATGACAGTTTTCCCAGTCTCTGTGGTTTCTGCCCAAGGGTCCCTTCCTGTGAGACAATGATAGTCACTAAGTACATTTGTACTAGTAGATGCAACCAAATATAGGTCCAAACAATTTTTGAATGTGTTTATAGGGTCAGCAAAATGGTTCAGTGTGTAAAGGTGCTTGCTGCTAAACCTGGTGACGTGAGGTCACTCACAGATCCCAGCATCTCTGGTTCTCACATGGTGGAAGGAGAGAACTGACTCTTACAACTTGTTTTCTGTTATCTCTGTATGAACATACACACACACACACACACACACACACACACACACACACACACACACACACCCCACAATTAGTAAGCAAATGTTAAAAATTTTAGACATGTTTGTAACAAATAATACATTTTTTCCCTTGTCTTCGTTCCTTAAAAATGCAGTAGAACTATTCGCATAGCATTTACACTGTACCAGATAATCTTCTAAGAAAGCCAGAACTGATTTAAAAACAGCAGAATATGTTTAGGCTAAAGACTGATGTTTTTTTTTTCTATAAATAGGATTTATCATATAGTGCTGACTATCCTGGCACTTGCTCTATAGACCAGGCTGGTCTTGAACTCAGAGATCTGTCTGCCTCTGCCTCCTGACTTCTGGCATTAAAGGCGTGTGCCACCACTGCCCAGCTCAAAGATTAGCCTTTTATACAAAGACTTTGCATCCTAAGATTTTTTTCTTGGACCTTGCCCAGCACAGCTTTAGTTTTGCTCTTAGCTTTCATTACTACCCTTTATTGTAATGTTTCTTTAATTATTTACTTGACTTTTATTGGTACTCCTTACTATAAATTTAGCAGCAAAGGGCTCTGAACTCTATGTCTTGCTTAGTGATACACACCTGTCATATGCAGAAGGGAGTGATATGTAGTATTTACAGATATGTATTTTTAATAACTATCATTAGAACACTACCAGCATCAAAGTTAAATAAATAAAATAAATTCTACAATCTCTTTACCAGAACAAATCGAACTGTTTTTCTTTGGATTTTTAGAAATATATCCGATGTTTTAAAACCCATTGTAATTGGCTGGATGCTTTTAGATTTAAAAAAAAAAAACTTGTAAATTTATCCCCTAGTTTGTCTGAACGCTAATTAGAATTTATTTTATAGCTTATTTTAATCAACATTTTCTTGATGATTTGTTGAATGGCACTGCACAGGTATGATTAGTTTTGCTTGGCACAATGAGGAAACAGTGGCCACAGGTCCAAAGGGCAAAAGCAAGCCTCTGGGGAGCTCTGTGCCATGGTGCCCCCATCAGGGAAGCCCATTAGTGGGCACAGAGGAAGCTGGTGCATGAACCCTTGAAGTTGAAGTGTGTGAAACAGTAGGAGAAATGATATTCCACTTCTCATTTGTTCTGCACAGGAAACAGGAAACAGGAAACATTTTAGGCAAAGCGCATATGTATGCGGGAGTCCAGTACAAGTATTCAAGAGCTGTTGTCTGAGCACCCCCAACATCACTGTATCTACTATATCACAGACTACCTAATGTATTGACAAATGGAACCCAGGAACATTATGATTAATGGGGAAGTTACCCCATAAAAGCACATAAAGTCAGATGTCTCTATAAGGTCTTCATAAAATCTTAGTGTATTCATTGGGTTTAGAAGCCTCCGCTTATATGATTCCTGCCTCTTGGATACTAAATTGCCTGGATGAAAGCTACAGAGGTTGAACAAAGACAACTTTATTACATCGAGGGCTGAATTATCCGAAATCTGAGCATGCAAGAGGAATCTCTGACAATGACATACCTGTGCCCCACATTAGTGTCTGTGTACACGAATGGACCAGTGCCCCAAAGAAAACAAATCAATACTTGAAATTTGGCCTTAAATACTGGACACAGAATAGTCACCGCGATACTCCTTCTTCTCCATCTTCAGAACAGCTTTTGATTGCTGGATGTTAACTTGTCTTCAGACTACTCCTCAAAGTGGGAGATCCTATATCACCAGTTGTGGATGGCCTCCTTAAAACCAATAGTTAGGTCGAGAGAACCCTAAGGTTCTCTGGGTGGAGCCACATGTTCATTAGCAACCTCAAATGATGCCTAAACATTGCCTCAAAGAAAGCCAGTGTGTCAGTGAACGCATGCTCAGCCACTTGTAGACAGTGTGTCACATTAGCATTTAACAGAATAGCCACCAAGCATTGACACCAACAGCAAGTTACGCTGAGGCACACTGGAAGTGCTGAGTGTCTCTCCTCTTTCCTTTCCTGGTATTTACCGGTCAGCAAAATATATGGTGGTAGCAAATCTTTCTTGAACTTTCCTTTCCCCGCCCCTGCAGTCTTCAGAGCAACACTTGGACGTAATGAAGTCAATAGATATCTGTTGGATTTCATCAGTTTTTGTCTTAAGCAGACCCTGGTTTTTAAGCCGTCTTCCATTTCAAAGGTTAGAGGTTAAAAGACATACTTAAATAAGTCTATTTATCATTTGAGTTGGGGGTAAATCTGCAAAATAATTTTTGACAGGGGTTAAGAAAGCTAGCCAGTGAGGTGGGGTAACCTGTAAAACACAAACCACCCAGCCCACGGACTTGTGAGAGCCCAGAGGAGAGATTTAGATAATCTTTCCAATCATTCTCCCTCCTTCCCCACCCCCATCTCCTTGGAATTATGTTATCTCTGCTTCTCTTAAAAGCTCAGAAGCCTTTTGAATTGGGGCAGCATTCAAAGAACAGTCAAGGGTCACCCTTGGAATATTAAAGGAGAGTGGATTACCCAGAGAGGGAGGGCAAAGAAATGCCGGGGCTGGACTCTGCCATGTGTAGGCTGAAGGGAAAGAGAGGAAGCCCACTAACTGAGCTGAAAGAAGCAGGGACACAGCTAGGAGCAGCCCCATCAATAGTCCCAGAAGGCTGTGTCAGGCTGGGGTGGGGGGAACATTACTGAAATCAATTAGGCAATGAATGGCCTTTTGAACAAAGTAAGCTGACTCTTTAAAGAACATAGAGACATCAAACTTATAAAATAAAATTAAAATCCAGATACAGTCTTAATTTGGAGATAAAATTCTATGGAATTTACAGCCCTCTGACAATTACTTATTCCTTAAAATAATAAACCTTTAGGATTTATGGAGTAAATTCCTTCTCAAAGGACTTCAGAGTAATTTAGTTAAAAAAAAACTAACAGGTTTTTGACCTTTCTTTCATTTTTTATAGATATCGATTCTTGTTTTTGTTTTCAAATAAAATCAATGCCTATTTAGGAGGGGCTTGGTGTGTGCCCCACACCCTCCTGATGTTTGGAGTAGGAAGACCCAAAGGCAGGCTGGCCCCTTATCAGTGGTTACTGACTGATTTATTTTTGTGTATGTGTAGGGAGTAGATCAGAGTCTCTCTGAAAATATAACGAAGGCTAAGGAGCTCCCTTTACTAAGGTACCCAAACTCTCACACCTTGTCAGAGGGCAGGAAACAAAGAGCACAGAGAAAGCAATAGAGAAATCTCTTTTATTACTAGGCAGTCAGCGTGGTCTAAGCGCTATTTGAATTATTTATTTAATCTGTAAACGCATCCCATGCGGCATATGCTATTATTACCCCCATTTTCTTCCCAGGGAATTGGAGGCTCAGGGATGTAAGTCCTAGCTCCAAGCCCTGCAGAGAGCAGGTGACCTCATGCCTGAATACAAGCTGCTGCTGGTCCCAGTGCCCAGACACTCACCCCTGGCACCATGGGACTGGGAAGTGGGGCACCACAAAATCCTCAAGGAAAGCTGACTATAGAGAGAGCTCACTGTATACCAGTGGGTGTTTGTGCTCAAGTTTGACCAGGTCACCCTAGATACTTTATTGCCACATAACAGAAAAATCATCTCCACAATTTCACAACACGAGAATGTGAATAGCATATTCTATGGTTTACAGTACACAGCAGGGCGTCCAACATGGAAGGTAGATCAGCACCTAGCATTTTACACAGAAATTTGGACCCAACTCGCAATGGACACTTAGAAGTTTTGAATTGGATTTTTAGGAATATTAATTGGTCAGCAGGGGGCAGGATGGATTTTCTATTTATTTACAGAAATCATAAACAAAGAAAAACAGATACTTTGTAAAAAAAAAGTTTTAACTCGGTACCTTTGTCATTCAAAAGGGAAGAAAAATGTTAGAGGCACTCATGTATTTAAAATACTTATTAAAATGGTAGAATTAGAAATTTTATAATAAAATCAACCTTTGAATACCTGTGTGTATTTCTATGGGCAACTCCTGGGTGGCTGAGGAGGCTGGGAGGACAGCTGGTTATGCGATGAACTTCCTGTGCCAGGTAGATTTTTCTAGAGAAAAACCAGGTAGACAGAGCTCAGAGTCTGACCCAAGGGAAGGAACCCTTTGTTCCTATGGGCCACTCTGAGCCTTGCAGTCTTCACTTTGCTTCCCAGTCTGAAGGCAGCTCTTCTCTTACGTCCCTCCTTCCTGTCCTCCCTCTTCGTTCCTTCACTATTAGTGAATCAATCAAAGCCCGTTGTAACTGGGAGCATAGTTTGTATCAGACACATTGCTCAGTACTGAGGATTCTGCCTGCTAAGGATTAACCAACAGAAAATGTATTATGATTTTGCCACATCTGAGCTGCAATATGGGAGGCTGGAGAGGCAGCTCAGTAGTGAGGAGAGTGTACTGTTCTAGAAAAGGTTCAGAGTTGGGTTCTGAACACCCCTGTTTGGCAGCTCACAACTGCTTCTAATTCCAGCTTTTAGGGAATTCAATACCTTCTTCTAGCTTCCATGGGTATCCGTGTGCACATGTGTATGTCTCTGTGTGTGTGTGTATGTGTGTGCACTCCTGTACCACACACTGTCTGTGCGCACTAATGTACCAGTGCCCCAAAGAAGGCAAATCCATACTTGAGAGTTGGTCTATTGTATTACCCTATGCATGTGTGCTCATGGACATGCACACACACACACATAGACATACACACACACACACATGCACACAATCAACTAAGAATAAAATATCTTAGAGATGTAATGTGGGCAGGCCTAGGAAAAGATTTCTTTGAGCATCCTGAAGACATCGTATAGAACAGATGAGAGTAACCAATTTAGTTTTACAAACAAAATGGGCAGTTCAGTTGTCCTGACTCTCTTTGAAGTCCTAAAGGTAAATCTCTGAAAATCTTAAAACTTCTCAGTCCTTGGCTTGGAAATCCCAGACTCAAGATCAGATTTTCCAATTCTGAGAGAGGACTGCCATTCACCTTTGCAAGAGTTACAGATGTTGAACACACATAGTGCACACCCACAAACATACACACATCTACTATAGATTTTTAAGATGTTATAAATAAATTTTAGTTAGAGCAGAGCTTGAATGATTTCTTTTTGTAACTCTTTAACAGCCGTCCACTCCAATTTCTAAATGTAAATTCATGTTCCTCAGAGCTGTATTTTGGTTGAGGCCTCCTGCCTATTTGAAGCCGTGAGATTATAAAGATTATGTGAATACAGGGTAGGTGTGTGCAGTGTCGATACTGCTACATAACCCCATTACCTAAAGCTCCAATCCAGACAAGCCAGATTGAACTCTTATTGATGCTTTTACACGAGGCAGCAGAAATCGAATTGATGGTACTATTAGGTTGTCAATATTAGTGTCTCCCTCTCTTCCCAGATAAGTAGGCATGAAGCATTGTCCATACAGTCATATTAGCCTCCAACAGGCCAAGACATTATAGAAGTTCAAGGTGACGTTCTAGATGAGGCATGCCTGACTGCAGTTTTGTATAGGTGCTTTGTAGAAGTCCAGAACTGATGGACTCTTATTTGTCTGATCATTATGTTATTATCTCAGCCTACACACTAAGGGTGATGGGGTTTTGCTTATTGTCTCACTTGTGATTAGTTACAGCTGTGTTTAGTGATGTCCTCTTGAACTGAGTTTGAGTTACCCCCAGAGTATAAGCACAGTTAGGGGTATGTGACACACTATGGTACCTGGAGAAGGACAGAGAAACTTACCCCTGGTAAGTGAAATGTCATTGTCAGACACAAAAGCAACCAAATAGTATGCTGTCTTGTCTTTTCCCTTTCAGATGATTCTGGATGTTTATCTTAGGCAAATAGTGCCTAGATAAAGTGTTGAAAATAAAGAGGAAGTGGCAAGCAGTGTCCTACCCAGGGTATGTTCCCAACAGAGGCACTAGATTTTATTAATTTTTTGAAGGCTCTTGTTGAGAGAAGTAATCACTGACATTGCTGGTGCTCAGGAAACGAGGGCCTTGGAAGGAAGAAGAGGATCCACTATGGTAAATAGTAGAGTCTCCTCCTCCTTCAGCAGCAGTGACTGCTACTCCAAACCAAAGGCAGAAAGAGATATTAACCCAGGTCCGTGGCTTTATATGGGACAGCAGTATTGTAGAAAACAGTCTACAATACAATATACACTCTACTCTTCAAATGTATTGTATGTATTGTATATTTGAGTCTCACAATATTTCCAAGGAGATATAGAGCATTATTTTGAAAAGCAAACTAAGATTATAGAGACAAGAGGTTCACTCATGGCCCTGTGGATCATTAGTATAAATGTTAGGGACATCCATGATAATCCCCTTTGTATTTTCAGAAAACCACTCTACGAGTTCAACATTCCTCTCAATTTTGAGGCCTTGTTAGGTTTTCACAGAATACTTATATATTTGGAGATAGAATTAGGAAAATTTCAGCATTCTAACTATAATGGAATTGAGGTAAAAGATGAGAATTGTGATTGTTGATTAGAGAAAAGAATTCCAGATCCAGGTCAACATTTCTGTGTGATTTACTGAGGGTCCTTCAAGAGCATGTGTGGAATTTTTGTGAAGTTTGTTATGATGCAAATTTCTGGTGAGTATTGGTTGAAACTGTGGCATTTCCTGCTTTTCTCAAAATTGATCCCTTTATAAATGTAAGAAATTATATTTGAAATAAAATAGAGACAGATAAATGTGTGGCTTTTTAGTGTACATATCTGATTTTTCTAATATTCAAGATTCTCCAATTTTCAGAAATATGTACTTAGGAAATATAAAAATAATATAAAAGAGTATCTATTTTCCAAGGTTAGCTATGTCTTTTAAAAGTTATTCATAAGAGGAGGTTTAAAATGGCTGCTTAAAAATTAGAGACTGGTAAATCTTAGGGAGAAAATATTCTTCAATATATTAAATATACTGAGAATTGAACTACTTAATATGATAATTGATGAAAAAACAAGAAAATTTGTTTTCTCCATGGCTTAAGTAATATCATTTACTCTTGATGTAATTACTTCTCCAAACCTGCTATAGTCTGGTCTCTTCCTCGTAATTATTTTCTACTTTTACCACTTTTCTGTGGGAAAATTGTACACAAAATATGGTGTTGTGTTTACATATTAAAGTGGTAATTTTCCCATATTCGTTTCCCTACCCTAAATGGAAACATGTTTTTGTTTTTGTTTTGAATTTTTGAGACAGGGTTTCTCTGTGTAGCCCTGGCTGTCCTGGCACTTTCTCTGTAGGCCAGGCTGGCCTCAAACTCACAGAGATCCGTCTGCTTCTGTCTCCCAAGTGCTGGGATTAAAGGCGTGTGCCACTATTGCCCGGTGGAAACATGTATTCTGTTTTCTTTAAACATAAATAATATTTCTATTGAATTCTGATGTGGGTAATTTTATCATGCAACCAAAGGAATTTTTTTCAAGGATCTTTGAGGGCTGCCTAAGTTATTTATATTGTCTCCAAAAGTAACTTTGACTGTCAGTTTCATACTTGATTTGTTTACAAAAATATGCTGGACCTAGCTCAAGTTCTGCTAAGAGGGGCGTGGCTGTTCCAATTGCTTGGCTGCCACTGGGCACGGGTGCTTTGCTGAATTCATAATTTTGCTCTCCTTACTTCTCTGACTAGAAATTGAGAGTGATTCTGCTTCCAAAAATTTTGTCAACTTATGAAGGTCTTGAGATGAATTATTCCATCTCTGCTCACCTGGCATTACTTTTAGCAATCTGACAAAAGTCCATGCTGAATTCTCCACAGTAATACAGTGTCCTGTAACCACTCATCAAATAAAACTTGGACAGAAGTGCATTGGAACATCTCTAGTGAGAATTATATTAAAGGATAACAGAAATTAGAGTATGATGAGAACACATTCAATCAATAAATACTAAACTGAATAAGGATGTACGTTAGGTGGACTTAACTGAACTTTGAGGACTACCCTTTATCATGGAATATCTTGGACACCAGTGTTTTGTGACATGCATTTTGGGAAACACTCTCTTATTCCAACCTTTTTATTTCTGAGATAAGAGCATTTAGGTTGATAGTGTTTACGTGGCTTGCTATGATTATCTAGAGAGGCCACTGAATGCATCTGGGTACTGAACACTTTACAGTGTCCTATCTCCTATACGGCATTGTCCCATGTGTTTTGCCCAAGCAGAGCCATCCTGTGGGGAAGAAGACTTATCTAGGCTTAATGCAAGCCGTGGCCATGTTGACTCTTCGATTCCTACGTCAGGCCCTGGGGTAACCATAAGTCACACTCAGTGGTTACTGGGAAATAGAAAAGGGTCCATCTACAAGAGCTTGAGATATAGCTTCAAAACTTAGCCATGTGTCTTAGGCTCAGGTCACCCAGCCTTTTTGATCTCGAGTTCTTCATCCACAAAATGTAGGTAATACTTTGCCTCGTGTGTATTACAACAGATCCACCTGAAGGACTTGTCTGACAAAGGCACTGAGTGAGTGGTTCTTATTCTCTAAGTACACCTGAAGGAGACCTAAATAGGTACTGTGCTGTTTTGATGTTGGGGTATAGTCCTACTGTTCACGTTAGGATATGGTGAAAGTTTCCTTGAAACTTTGCTAATGGAGTAATTTCCATTTTTTTTTCAATTTTCTTATTGCTTACTCTCTAATTTCTTTCTTGTCTTTTCACTGTCCTGGCCTCTTGAGTCTCTAGTGACCCTTGTGAGTACCCTATAGTGACATAGGCTATGTCCTGTTCTTGAACCATTGACACATAAACAAAAGACCACTTTCTCCTACCAGTGTTTATAACCAAATGACAGAGAGGCCTTTATTTCTTCTACTGCAGTGGCAACAACTTAAAGTGGTTAGTATGAAAGTTTTATTCATTTTTCACGTTAGCCATTTCCCCCTGTTTTTGGCTGTGGAGATCCTTGGATATGTTGAAGTGATAGCTCTCTTACATTTCTGCCAGCTACTATGTGGGTATATACTGGGAAGTCCTGTCTTCTCTCTGCAGAAATGGTTTTACAGACTACCATAGCACTTGGCACAGAGACTGTCTGCCAAGCTCACTGTTAGTTGAACGAGACACTCAGTTGCCCATAGTCTGTGCTCAGTGGTTACTGCTTGTGGCACATTTTCAAATGGACCTCCCAGTGGCTGCATTTGTGATTAAAAGCTGTCTGCTCTCTGACTCACTAGGGGTTTGCTATTTAAGTATGTCATGTGTGTGCATGTGCGCATGCGTGTGTGTGTGCACATGCACAAGCATGCACATACACAAAATCAACTATGTCATGGAAATTATAAAGTGTTTTGTTAAACGAAAACTCAAATGAGTACTTTAATGACAAGCTGAATTTTCTAAACTTCTGTCACAAGAAGCACTACTTGGCAACCTAACCATGTAAGAGGTGCAGAAAAGTCATTTAGGAAACTAATGGCCAGTGAATATACACCACTGCACAGGACATGCTCTGCACAGATATTTAAGTGCCAGTGAACTTATCAACTTCATCTCAGCTCTTGAGTGGGATTCGGGATTCAATTTTGACCCTTCACAATTAAAGCAGGACAATATTCCTTTTTAAGTCTACCCAGATATTCATTTACACATGAATAGTCCTGTGTAGCTTACAGGAGTGTATTGCCAACAGAAGTTCACCATCAACACCCCTTAAAAGATATTCAAATAAACAGTGCAATGACAAAGATGGGATGTTTCAAAGGGACAAATCATCTCTTCCTTTAGGTTACAGAATATTGAGCCTTTTAGGAAGTAAAAAAAAGTTCTAGAATTTAAACCTAGTTCTTGTATTCTGTGATGAACACACTATAAATACCATGAGATAACCAGTCTTGTTCCCTTCCCTTCTCTGCCCAGACTATTCACTAAATCAGAACAACAACAACAACACACACACACAAACACACACAGTCTTCTGTAAATGTACAGGGAAAAATTCTGAGGACATTTAGAGAATTGCCTGTCTTTTTTTTCTGTTTTGCCAATCTCTCTCTATCCCCCAGTGCCAAGTGCTCTAAAATCTAGCCTCCAAACCCAGTGTCTGGGATGCGAATCTATATTTAGATTGACAATACGACTACATTGATTACATTGATTCTATTTCAAATATTTACAATATACTGAGACAAGCCTAATCTATTTTCTAAAGAGTTCAAGGTAGGTATCAGAGTTTCAGAGGGGGTAACAATGGAGAAATGTTTGTGGTTGCTATCTACAGTAATCTGATGTTGACAGAGAGTAGTATTTTATTTAGTAATTAACAGTGTAAAGGGCCGAGGAGCTGTCATGTTGGTTCTTAGGCTAGGGAATGTGATGAAAGATGATATCTGCGATCGCATCCTTTCCACTTGTTTAGGATTGTCAGGATGAGAAATGTCAGCATTATGAAAGCTCAGCTCTGCTCTTGATATGATAAAACCCTTCAAAAGCCAGCCTTTCTCTCTCCCTCATCCCCCTCCTTCCTCGCTCTCTCTGCACTTGCTTTTTTATTTATCCTGTTTTGTTAGATGGCAGAAATATAATTCTTTTCTTTCTTCCTATTATAAGCCACCATTTTTGTTTTATTATATGTTTCACAACCCCTAATGCCCCACTGAAAATTACCTTGTTAAATGACAGTGTTTCAAAGCCATGAATCCTTTCCACCATTCCCTCAGAGGTTTGAAACAGTCAACAGACTGTAAAGAATAAATAATAAAAAAGTATTGATTATTTTGATGACTGTGAGATTCAATTAAGTATTAATTTTGCCCTCCAGTGGACCTATCAAGGTATTCAAAAGGGAGGATTCGGCTCAGCTAAATGCGTGCTGAGTGCTTCAGCCTTAAATAGGGAGAAAATGTGTTTACCTACAGTATTTGAAGAAGAAGTGCATTGATGCACAGAGTCCAATATTTAAGTGCTGTGCAAATTAAGCCCTGGTGACAGTGACATTGTTTTCAGTGGTATGAGTATTGACTAAAGAAGTGCATTTGATGACAGCTTAAACTATTTGTATTGATTAACATTTTCATAGATTATCATGTGTCATATCAAATTCACTTTTCAGGCATGAATACATTAAAAAAAACCCACAGGCATACCACAACCAATGTGATGATGGGCACGGGAGCGTGCCGCCCCACCTGCTCCTACACGTCACCTGTTTCCTGCTCAGGAACCATTTAGGCATGAACTTGACAATAAATAGCTCCCAGATCACGAAGGAAAAAGGCAGTTTTTGCTTGGCTTCTGCATCTGATATCTGTGCCAAAGCCATCTTAGTTTGCAAGTGGACTAAAGGCTCGATTTGGGGGGTATTCCTCCTCATTTTAATATGCCCTTCTGAATGAGCTGAAGATAAAGCCGGGCTAAATATTTGGGGAGAAAAAGTTTTGTTGTTTTTTTTTTTTTTTTCTGAAGGTGATTCTTGATTCCTTTTTCTTTAATGCTCTGGGTGCATGATGCTCTAGGTAACTGAATTATTGAAAACAGTTTGTAAGTATTTTCCCACTTCCTTAAAAATGTAAGGCAATTTCTGTATATTTTATTGTTTACCGTTTGCTTTAAAATGTGCATTTGATTGGGGTCAGCCTCTGTCCCCAGTCTGGGACCCATGTAGGGTAGAAAACTTGTAAGTGTGCTCAGATTTTACATAAGAAATATCTCTTATTCCACTGAAAGCTTGCAGCGGTCTTTTCTTCCCCCTGTCTCTTTTCTCTGCTCTTGGGATAGGGTTTAATTGCTTCTCCCCCAGGGAGAAGGCTTCTTAAAATAGTCCCGTTCCCTCCATAGGGTGCCCCTTCTAAAGAGGTACGTTGCCGGAGTACAAACCAGCACTTTCTTTTTTCCCCCCTTACTGCATTAAAGACAGAACAAGGTGTAAAAACATCCTTACAAAAGCACATCCCACAATTAAAGCTGTGTTGGTTAGGCAGCTTGCAAAGAAGTTTTTTTTTTTTATCCCCCTCCTTCCTTTTCCCTCCGAAGCTCCTGAATCTCTCACATGCTAGTTGAGCTTTAATAGGGTGGGGAGTAATGGAGAACTCATCGAATCTGTAATAGCTCTTCACTTGACTGCAGCCAGCAATAACAGCAGGAGCAGGCAGAGATAAGAGAGAGGAGAGAGGGAGAGTGTGTGTGTGGAAGAGAGAGAGGGAGAGGGAGAGAGGACACGCTCTCTAAAGCTGCCACTTTTTTCCTCCCCTTCGCTCTTGCCCCCCATCCTAGGATCCAATGATAGCTGGACAAGTCAGTAAGCCCTTGCTGTCAGTGCGGAGTGAAATGAATGCGGAGTTGAGAGGTGAGGACAAGGCTGCTACTTCAGACAGCGAGCTGAATGAGCCCCTGCTTGCGCCCGTGGACTCAAATGACAGCGAGGACACTCCCAGCAAGCTCTTCGGTAAGTCTGTCTAGGTATTTCATTTCAGTCCTACCATGTTGTCCGGAAGAGCAATCCAGCCACCACCACCCCAGCCCCCCTTTCCTCCTGCTTTCCATTCAATGTTTTTGTAAGTGCTAAAGAGGAGCTTCGCATCCTAGAGGGGCTGAGGTACCCGAGCCTCTTCAGCTGGCGGGGAGAGATGCCCTCCAAACTTTTTCACCAACAAGGAACTTACTTACTGTCCATTTTGACTTGTCAAGTAGTGTTGCCGTGACTAGGTTGGAAATTATTCGAACAAAATAGAAGGAAAGAATGAAATGAAAGAACGAAATGGTAATAATAATCAGGAAATCAGTTCCATTGCGAGAATTGGTTAACATTTATTGAATAAATATCGACTCGGTTTCGGGTTGCTTTGCAGCCTTTTGTTACAGGGAAGGAGAGTAAAGAGTTATTATCTGTAGTCAAAAGACGAGTGAGGAGAACTGAAAATGTCAATACAAATCGCTCTGTGCCAGGTAAACAAAGGTGGCTACAGGCATGGCTCTTAGAAACATATTTGTCGTCATCAGCTGAGTGAGTATTTCTTCTTCTAAAAGGGTTGAGGGAGGAGAACCATCCCCTACCCTTCTCCCTACCCCTCTCTCTTTAACATATTTTTGCCTCCTACTAACCGTGGCGACAGCCCAGGACCTTTTAGGAATCTGTTTCATAAACAAAATGAGAACAAACAGAGAGCCACTTCAGCAGAGACATCTGTCATTCAAATAGATGACAGTCTGCAAGCCAACTCCAACAACTGTGATCTCTAATCAAGGGTAGCAGGCTGCTGAGGCACGTGCAGGCGTGATGGATGCTCTGAGACTTCTCTGCAGCACAAGTACTTAATGCTTCTGAGTGACATTAGGTTTTCAGAACTGCAGTCTCCTGCACGCTTGCTCTTAATTATTTCCAAGTGTGTCTGACTACACATCTGTATACAACTAACCTAGTATAACAGGCAGAGAAACTGCTGGCTGTCAGATTTAAAAAAACAGTCCTAAGCCTGAAGTTTGGAGTCAAACAACATCAATACATAAAATACTTGGTGAGGAATGCTGATTAATTTTAAAACAGGTTTTAATTTTTTTTTTTTGGTAGAGAACAGACAGAGCTTCCATAGAGGATGGCCTTCTTTCTACTTATGAATGTTCAGAAGGGAACCACAGAGAAACTTTATTTTGGATTTTTCTTTTGGTAAAATGCTGATTTTCACCTAAAAACACAACTGATTTCAGTTTTCAGAAATCCTATGGTTACTTTTAGTTCAAAAGGCTCCGGCTTCTGAAATCAAGCCTTCACGCCTGGCTTGGGAGGTCTTAGCATTTCACTCTGAGAAAGCTTTTAGCTGGAGTCTAAGTTCTTAGCTGTATGAAAAGTTATGCCCTGAAACGCTCATTTTCTTTTAAGAGGCTAGTGAGAAAAATCAGATAAAATTATCAATTGTAGGAAGGCAAAACCCATGTGCAGCGCTCTCTGAAACTGAGTGTATTGAGGAGGGCTTTAGCTTTCTAAAAGCTCCTGATCTCAATCTCAGCAAAGCAGCAGATATTAAATTATTTGTCCCAAACATTTCATGCATTTTTTTTAAAAAGTAAGAACATTTTGTCAACTTTGGTTCATAGACACAAGTTCTTTTCTGCCAGCTGATGTGATGAAGGGTTGATTGATTTAACATTGCATTTATTTAGATTTTTCAGTGTTGAGAATTGCTTCTCATTCTGCAGCCCACTTTTAATGTTCTTCACTTACAGTGAAGAAAACTTTGAAAGAACCAACGGGGCCAAAGAAATTTTCTTTAAAGTTCCCTGAAAACATTTTAAGTGGAGTCTTTCTGGGGTGCCAGAGACTAAGGAGTCAGAGTTTAACCAGAAATTTGCAGCAGACTTGGGAGGGCCCCTTCCCTGCATTTTGAGATTCTCAGTGAGACCAGCCAAATCTCCACACTTTGCCTTGGGGTGTTTCTTGTTCACTAGCTTGTCTTTCTCCTCTAGATTACATTATAAACACAATATAAATCTTTCCCACTTTTCAATTAGGCAGAAAAGAAATCAGTTGATTTAACAGTCTTGAAAACTTAAAACAAAAAATGGAGACAATGCAAGACAGAAATTGTAGGAGAGCACTCACTGGTCATGGAAGGATGCCCTAGTTATTGGGATGATTGCACACTCGCTTTTGAATAGTACTAAGCCTCAGAACTGGAAATTTTAGTTTGCACAACTGTCTAAAACTTTCTGAACTAATCATCTCCCAGTCTTTTTGGGAACTTTGATGACAAAGTTCGTGATGCAGGCATATGCTGTTTTCTTTAGCATGTGAATGTTTGGTCTCCATGTTTTGTGTGTAGACATAGTTCTAATTGTGTTCTTTATTTGACATCAGAGAACTGTGTTGTTCGTGGGTAGTTGAGCTTTTCTCTAAACCAGGGTCATTCTGCCGTTTCTCAAGTCATCATGCCTCTACTTTGTACAATGTGGATGAAGCCTGCGCTTCTTTCATGAAAGGGACAAATTAAGATAATCCTGTGCATTTTAGTATGTTTAGTGTCATGGAGAGACATTATCCAATAACAGGGGACTGGAAAAGTATGCTTTTCCTATTGCACCTTAAATTTCCGTATAAATGGATTTCTTCAAACCTAATTCACCTGTCTGGGTCTCACTCACATTAGTAGTCCAGAGGACAGGCCTGTTTCCCTCACAGTATGGCACCTTCAACCCCAAACTGCAGGGGAAAGGCTAATGCTGATGCCCTCTATGGATAAACAAAGGAAATTCCAGGAACCATTGGGCTTTTTATGCCTCTCCTTAAATTGCACCACTGTACTTAACAGCATCCAAAGGGAAACATACTGTGCAGAATGTTTCGGTGCTCTGAGCCGCTCAGAAGGCTAGGAGAGGAACACGGAGCCACACGCCAGCCTAAGTAGAAAGTTTAGAAAGGGCCCTTGTGTTTTATGAAAGTAATTACATCAGAGGTAACGTTTTGCTTAACTTGAACAGCCATGGAAACTAAAGTACACTTAAGAGAGATAAATCCACATTTCATTGAGAAACATGTGGTGAAGTAGTTCTCTGCAACATCATTAAGTGTGCATTATTTATTCTTATAAAGCCTGTAGAAAGCTCCCTCCGTTTTCAGCTTCTGAGCATGTTCTGCTAAATTCTGAGCCACAGGAACAGCATGGGCGGATGGGGCACAGGCTGGCACGTGGGAGAATTATCAGAGAAACTGGTGCTGTGTCACATATTGCTCTAGTTGCATGATGGTGACTGATGCCCCCCAATACGGGACTAGTGATGTACACACTGAAAACTGTACCCCAAACTAGCCTTTGGCAGGCAGTCTCCAAGGGAACAGGTTGCTGTGTTTCTCCGGTGACAGTTATATTGCTCATGTCAACGGGGTGTCTCACTTGGAGTTACGCCCATCAAGCCTTCATTGTCCCACATTCAGCAGTCAGGATGCTAACATTCCAAAGGTGGTATCCACCGCTTGGGTAGGAAAATGGCTGCAGAAAAGACAAAAGTATGTTTGTATCCCTGCGAAAATATCTGTATTCTCCACCGAAGAAGCGAGACCTCCCAAAACAGGCCTGAAATATTTCCTCTGTACATATTTGAGCTATGGATGGTGATTGTGAACAGTGCTTCCCCTGGGACAATCCTTAGTGTTTCAAGTTAAACCCCATGATTGCTTGTGTTTAAGTTCCAGCTAGCCTAGGTGACTGTAGTAGGACCAGTGGCTTTTTCTGTTGTATCACATGAGCGGGAGGCACAGCCCAGAACCTTGAACTGAAGGGGAAACTCACCCTTTATGAATGCTGTATGTGAAATAAAAAAAAAAACAACTCTGTTTTTCTCCTATTATATTGTGGCTCCCCCCGCCCCCCGGCTTAACAAAAATCATGATGATACTCTCAAGAGTGAGCCGTCTCAATATCATTTATCTGTGAAGTCTTAGGCGAGGGTTGAAGGCTGGGTCAGTTATTTCTCCATGTTAGGAAGCAGCACTTGTCTGTTTGTTTCCCTTTCTTTCTACTGAGCTTTGTCCAAAAGCGCGGGTTAGAAAATTTTCTGTTTTTAAATTGCCATCCAGTTTGACTTGATTAGAATTTATGGCCATGGAGTCATTTTCAATGACAAAAGGATAAAGGACTAAATTGTCTGTCACCCCTTGAGACAGTGGTCTCTGCAGGTCTGCCGCGAGGTCACTGCAGGACATAGTGGGGGCTGCTCTTCGGCAAGGCTGCCTCCTGCCTGTGTGTGCAAGTGGAGGCCTTCGTTATGGGGTCGCTGGCTTCATTACTTTATTTAAACGTCTCTCTCAAGGTTTCAATGCATTAGGTGCTTATAATACTCGGATAAAATATGCTGGAGCCAGTAATCAGCACATAGGGCTTAAGCCCCAGAGGGAGTTAGCTGGAAAATGAAGAGGAAAAGTCTCTAGAGAAATATATTCATTTGAAATATGAAACATGCTTCTACATTTTTAAAAGTTATTATGCTATATCAATTGAAAATTCATGTTCTTTTTACACTAAAGAAAGTGTGTTTTGGTTAAAAAATTAAAACATCACACACTTGTAAACCAACTAAATAATTTGAACAATATATTCTATGCAAAAACCACTAAACAGAAATCAATAAAAGTCTGTATTTATGTAAGGAAATGTGATGCAGGATAAAGTGTGTGCCACAGTTTCTGGCTTAAAAGTCAAGCAGCCCCTTGCCCTGCTGCTCTCTGACTAACAGAGATGGAAATGCAAACTTAAATAATTTTTTCTTACGTTTCAGAAAAATCTAATTCACTGAAGTAACTATTTTAAAAAGTCATTGAGAGGCTGTGTGTATTTAAACAACTTTACTTAGTGGCAATTTTCCTACCAGACTATCATTACGACATTGCATTGTAAACAAATCCACTTTAACTAGTATTAATATATAGACTTTGAACCAAGAATAAATCCAGTAAGAGAGGTGCCAGTGTCCAGACTTCTCTCCAGATTGCTTCACTGAACTCTGCTCACTGCTAAGTGGCACAGCACTGGGACACGGTGAGCAATGTGTGACCGATAATTCAGTGGGGACTTCTTAGGTACCTTCCTTTTCTGCCACTCACCATGCCTGTGGTGCTCTAGTCAGGCCAGTGCTACAGAAGTGCAGCAGTGCAGCGTTCAGGGACTCTGGGAGGCAATATATCAGCCAGCCAAAGTGTGGACGTGGCTGTCCCTTTAGCTTACCTACTCTGTTATTGTTGTTAAATGGTTCCATGAACAGTCGAGCATACGTTAAGGCATGTACAATCTGATTTACCTGTACTCTGTCATTCTTTTAAATGATTCCATCTTAGCCTTCAGAATGTCTTGGTGCTTCTGTCTTAAAGGTTACCTGGCATTGTGGTGCTTTTGTAGCTTTCCCAGCCTTGTCTGTGTCATAATTAATGGAGAGGTACTTCTCAAGGCTCAGCCTTCATTAGATTGTCTGCTTTCTTAATCACCTAGTTTGGATATAGAATTGATGCTATTATTTTCAAAAACTGACCAAATAAAATATTCTCCACTTGAAAGCTGAGCTTTAAGTAGGGTGTCTTAAGCAAAACTTGTGTGTTATCACACAGTAAATGCATCATTTGTGAGAGAGCTGGCATCTCTTTGGCGACCTTGCTGGTCTATGTTTTGGGATTAATAATACATCAGACATCACACATTTAAAGGAAAGTAGCTGTGGAAAGGATGTGGGGGAGCTCAGCTCTGCTCTTGGGCTACCCCTGATTACTCAGACCTTTCTTAGGAAGGCAAGGCAGCTTCAGGAGAAGGCTTGTTTACCCAAATCTGCACCTGGCCCACTTAACTCACTTCTTGAGTTTCTTATGCTAAAGAGAAAGATAGCAAAGTGTTGAGACCCAACTGGCACCCTGTCAGGGGGCAATCTGTATAACATTTCCTGCTGTCAGGTTAATCAATTTTTAAAAAATATCCAAAGGCAGAGGTAGCTATGGCAAGCTCATAGGAGCCGTTGCCTTTCTCGATGGAATCATTTAATATCTACCATGGCTCTGGAGTCTCCTTGTTTGCTGTTTTCCTAGGTTCTGTACTTTGCTGGTATTTTTGTTCAACTGTTTATGCTACTTCTTACTTTTTAAAATGCTTACCCTTTGAGCTTTCTTTTGCATTTCTCTTAGAAACCTGAATATAATTTATTTTAGTTTTTATGTGGCATTCTGCAACCGGACACGCATGGCCTTGTGCTCCACCCAACCCAGATGAAGCTCTAAGCCATCCAGTATAGAACTTATTTTGGGGAAATACCTTCCCGTAATGATTGCATTAAAAATTTATTCATGAAAGAATATTTAGGTCTCAGCAGTAAGCAGGCATGAGGCAATGTCTTGTTAATAACACATGGACCACTTCTTAATCTTGAAGTGTAAACTCCAATCTTCTGATTATCAGAACTAGATTTTATAAAGCTATGAAACTGAGTAGCCTTGTCTAAAGATTTACTCAATGTAATGTCCTGATTTATGAGACAGATGAAGGCTTTTTTAGTGATTTCAGGGGTCAGAAAAATGTAACACTAAATTTCTGTTCATTAAGGAAAGTGTGTCCTGAGAGAAATGGAAATCAACTTTGTTTTATAAGTATTCAAAGACAAATGTCTAATATGACCACTCAAGATGCATGTTCGAAGGGTCTCAAAAGCTTTTTTTTCCTAGTATATTTTATGTCTGTCTATGTTTTATTTCGGAATCTTACAAAAAGACCCCCTTCAAACCCCCTCAGATTCTGTCATTTGTTTAAGCGTGCTTACACTTGAACATATGATAAGATATGCTATGTATTTTACACTAAAATGCTAACCATCGGGAACTAACACCATGTAAGTACTTTTTGGAGAGCTGTGGTACCATCAAAACTGTTTGAAGGGGGAGAAGTGATCTGAGTGCAGTAACAGAGATGAGGAAATGGCATTACACATAACTCGAAAACTTTTAAAGTTTTTTGTGCTGTGAGAAATAAGACTCTGTAATGAAACGGCTATTTTAAGATGCTCAAAAGCCTTTTAAGAAAATAACTCTGATAAAATTTGTTAGTATGCTCTGAAAATGAGGTAAACCATAAAGGTGTTTTCAGGAGACCTGTGTACCAATGATACACAGAAGGATTCATCAATGTAATCAGTTTGTCCTCATGAGTCTTTAGGTGTTAGCATTTTCTTATACTCTTCTATCAAATATTTGCCAATAAAGAGTTTTCCCTATTGAAATACTTACCAGATATTTTTGTTTACTACTTTTAATTGTGTCCAAGTAAATAGGAAGGAGAACAACCTAATTATGACAAAAGTTTGTTAAAGGCAAGAAACAGAAAAATGTTTGTGTCCATTTAAAGTATGAGGTGTGTTTTCCTCTTGGTTTGCATACATATTCATGTACTACTTCACATTCTCCACCAAATTCGTAGTACTATGTATTTTCTGTCATCATGTCGATAAAAGCTAATTCATAATACTAAACATTCTTTCAGTTCATCTCTTTCATGCATCCCTTGAATGTACTTCTGCATGTTAAAATAGTAGATAAATTGGATAAAACAAGTTCGCCATAAAGGACAACTAAGTATACTGTTTTAAGCTCTCATGGGCTGTATTCCAGGCCCAGTATCCTTCTGATCCTGACGGTCAGGTAGTAGGGGAGATAACGGGATTCCCCAGAAATCGTGCAGTTTCATTCAGTAAATCAATCTAATAGTTTACTGTATAATGAACATCTGTGCCTTTAAAACACAACCCACCCAGGCTCAGGTTATGCTTAAGTTTAAATTATGGAAACAGACACATATCACTTGTGGATATACATCTATCACAACATAAGTGTTTATCATTATTTTAATCAGCAAAGGGAAATTTGTTCAATAGTAAGTAAAGTGTTCTGCAAGAATTCCATGTATCTGAATAAACAGTAGGCATGTGTTGAGCTACGTGGGTTTGTGATGCACAAGAAATATTGTCATTTTAATCATTTTCTATTGAGTTAGTATGATAAAACTCATCTCTGTTTGCAGCTTTTGATGGCCACATGTGGTGATTTTTCTCTTACTACTGGTATAGCAAGATTTACTTTTGCAAATTAATGGTTTTCAGTAATGCACTGAAGACAAGAATCACCCCTGTCAGAGGAAAAGAAAGGCTAAAGGATTAATTTGATTTAAAAATGCAAACATTTGAAGCTGTTTAAAAAGCATGAAAGTATTACTGCAGAGTCACTTATTGCCAAAATCAACCAAGGGTAGAAGAGAATAAAAAAAAAATCAAATAAGAAAACCTGCACCCCTGTATTTAATTATGAATGTAAGGACCAGGAGTGAAGGGGTGAACTTCCCATTGTGAGAGCTGGCGTCTTTTCCCCCAATACACCAGTTTCATTTACCAAAATTTCAAAAGATAGAAATGTATGAGAAGGAAACAATATGCAAAGGAAGCTGCATGAAGGACACATTGTATGTTACTGACATTTCAATGAATCCATCTAGTGCTGTCAATAGACGACAGTGTAATCAGTGAACGGGTAGATAGGTAAGGCAAGAGTCCTCTTGATCCTGTGACAGGACTTCCACAGACTTGAGAGGATGTGCACATCTGTGTTTGGGTTTTGGGTGGCTGATTTTGTTCAGAGTATTGAGATTAAGGCAAATTTGAATTTTAAACTAACAAGGAATTATCCAAAAATTCTGGTAGAGTGGTCTATGCTTTAGTTTGAAATGTTTAACTCTCCCCTTATAATTTGTAGTCACAGTAATTTCCCACTGAGCCACCTGGAATCTACAAGGAACCAAAAAATTCCTTAAAAAGTTACGTATCGTGGTTTGAAGGGCTTAATATCTGCAACTGATTGCTGGAGATAAAAATGACGAGGAAAGGAAGTAGTGAGCTGCGAGCTGGCTAAGAGCCTTGAGATGGGTGGGGCCAGCTTAGAAATGGGGCCACACGTCTTGTGATCAGCGGTGTATCAGTATGGTTTATAATGATATAATAACCTGAACCCTGTAACGGTTTATGATTCTTTTGAGAATTCTTATGGATTCTTAGAGTAAGGGAGCTCTGAGGAAAGATCTTGAAAGCTTTCATGAAATCTGGCCGTGTGTCAGGGAACTCCGATGACGGTGATTTAGCTGCTGAGGAATCCCATCGACCGGGAACGTCATTAAATTTTTAAGGTAAAACAAACCACAGAGCAATTGGTAGACGTGAAGGGTACCGAGTACCCAAAGTGACCATGGAAATTGGAAAGGGAAGCTTCTGAGAGGAGAGGCAAAATGCAGTGAGGCCATCGTCGACCTCAACGTCCTATTTAAAACAGCATGCAGTGAGAACCGTGTTCTGAACACTGGAAGCATGTCGGGTGTCTGCGTGTGTGTATTTCCTTCATGGAATCTGTCAGAATTGATTGCTGCTCTTTCATTTTCCCTGGCTATTTTTAGTCAATGATAAATAAAGAACCAGAATTGTGAATCTGGCACCAGTGAGCTATCACACCAGAAACAGCAGGGAAGAGCCAAGATGAATAACTTTACATCAGTGGACGCGCATAGACCTCAGGCCTCTTAACATTTGTAATCCTGCTAATTTCTATGGGCTTTTAAAAATACACTTCCACATGAGCTCTCAAAACCCATAAACGTGTGGCATGTAAAGTAAATTGTTTGTCACTTGCCGTCGGCCTGCCATATTTATTGTCAGGAGAAATGGACATTAGTTGGAAAAGCAGTTGTTAAAGGCCAAACAATTTTTAAAGATGGCAAAGCTGTGCGAGGGCTTTCCTTTTTCTAACAACGAGCCACCCCTTCAGACATCAAAAGACAAGATAATAAGACACTTCAAGCGCAATTCAAGATTATATTCAACATCTAAAGGCTCGTCTCTTGTCAGTTTGCATTTACCCTCCGAGGGATGGAGCATTTCTATCATCTTTCTGTCAAGAGGAGTCTGCCAGAAGAAGCAAGGGCTCTTATTTCACACACTTAGGGTTTTTCTTTCTTTTTATTTTTTTATCAAATAGCCCACACTCACTTGGATTCAGCCAAAATGGAGGGATAATTCCAGGAAGGTCATAACAAGTACAAAAATCTCATATTGATTTGTATGATTAGAAGACATTAGAATCACATGCTCATACTAGGTTCTTGGAGGTGATGTCAGTTATTTGGTCATACACTTGTGCAGTCTGGAAAAAAAATGACTAAAAATTTAAAAGGAGACAACTTAAAGCTGAAATTGTCTTAATGTACTGTGCTTGAACATTTAACAAGTGAACATAAAAATAATTTAATGCTTTAACTTCACAACATTTTCAATTAGCTTGTTCTTCATGGCATACTTCATGCAATGTACACAGAAAATGTGCTCCTGTTTAGCAGCTGAAAGAAATACTTTTGTCAAATTATTTTTAAATACTTTCAAAAATTGGTTCCATATCCTTAATTTGTGGATAACAGGTGACGACATTTTCAGTATAAATGTAATTACAAGGCTATCTTGCAGTGATTTGCAATGTTTTGTAAACGTTTTCCATTCTGGGATGATAATGCGGCTGCATTTATCATCTCGTACCATCCTTTCCAGAGATGTTACTAAAGAAATAATAGCAGAGTTGTTATGATTATCCTCTACCAAAATAAATCACACTCGCTTTTTTGCTCTCTGAGAGTCACATAGCCACACAGAGAAGCATTCTAGGCCTTTTGTTTGTTTGGTTTTGTTTTGGGTGTTGGTGGGGACACACTTACAGAAGTTAGAAGAGCCACATTTTCTCCTCAAAACAATTGATGAAAATAAAACCATGATATCCTGGGATTGTTTCTATATTGAATTGTTGAAATTACTTTTCTTAGGAATTTTCATCAACTCCCTGTGACTCTGCTTCTGATATTTCTCTCCTTGCTGTGGAGTGTTTTGAGACTGGCTTTCTTCTTCTGTACTACGTTCTCACATCAATGCAAACCGAGTTTCCGCATGTGTGTGTGTGTGTGTGTGTGCTTGTTTGTGTATACATAATGTCACAGTGTCATTACAGTGTGTTATAGAAGTGAATACCCGATTCTGCCATATTCCTTCTATTTATTATATAGTTCTATTTCTACTCTGCACTGTACAGTTTATGGATCAACATTCGGCAATGAATTAGTTACCCCAGTAAACACATACCAATGCTTTCTCTGTGGCGGGTGTTCTGTTGGGTGCTGGAGATGGCACGGAGAACACAGCAGACAGTAGGAGTGACCTAGTTCCACATTAGGACATGGATTAGCATGCAAAAATGAATAGAGCACGGTTGAATAATCTACATTTCTGGTATTTCTTCAGGAAGTATTGATCTTTAAAGTTGAACATTTCTGAAGTTGTTAGTTGTTCAGAAGTCTCGACATCCAGGACATGTTTTTATCCCAAAATATTATAAAAGAAAGAAGGATTTTTATGTGATCCACAGAAAAGTACATTGGTAATGCTTTGCTATTGTGTCTGGGGCACAGGTACAAAAACTGTGCTTTGCAAAGAGTTTCTTAGTTGTGTCCAAAGGGAAAATAAACTAGAATTATATTTTGTTGCTTTCCTACCTCTGCTCTCTTTCCTAAACTCTTGTCACTATCACTTAACACAGTGCTGAAGCATGCTGAGTCCAGACTTGAATTCGGGTTTGACCCTGGCTCTGCCACATAGTAGCTATTTCAGCAAAATCCACGACACACTTAAGCTTTTACTTTCTCACCTCTGATTGGAGGGTTTGATGAAACTTACTGCACAAGGTAGTGCTGGAGTTGAAACAATTGCCATGGATAGAGTTCTGTAGAGTTTCCAGCATGTGATTACCACAATTAGTTAACTGAAAACAAATTCACCATTTCCAGAAAGCAACTGATCAATTTTTTTTAGCACTAAATGTGATAAAAGCAGCAGCCACAGCTCTGAGAGAGCTGGGATGATCTGTACCTCCTCATGAAGAAGCATCAGTTCTCAGAGAACCATTGGCCAAAGGAGTCTTCTGGGGACCTTTTTCTCATGATGACAATAGCTTCCCTTCTTTAGATACATTAGCAACTGCTTTTTCCAAAGACTCATCCAGGAAGAAATCTAAAAATGGATGCTAAAGGATTCTATAGAAGATATAATTCACTGTCTGCATCCTGTAGAGCATATAGGTGTGGGGGAAAGGGGCAATAGATATATAGATAAATATTTATCCTGTTCTAAATTAAAAATGTCGAAGACTGTAATTCTTTCATATAATGAAATCTGTAAAATAATGTTGGTGTTGAGAAGCCGTATGAAACAAGAAACCTATGGAAGGAGGTAGCACTTCTCTAGCTGGTGGTTTGGTCTCATTCCCCAGGAGCTGTATTCTTTTGGGGGGATTCCTTACTTAGACCAACAGCTGATTTTTTTTCTTTCTTGAACACATTTTGTTCAAATTTGGTATATAATGTTTGTACATAGTGAAATGTTCTGAGCTGTCACAGACTAAGGAGTGTGAGTTCTTAGTGTGCTCACTTCTCTTTCTCTAACACGATAGTTAAACTAACAGGCTGGTAAGTTAGGAAGATTAGGACAATATTAAACACTGTCTATGAAGACTATGCAAGGAAGGGCTGTTCCCACAAGAGGGATATTTAGTTAGTGTGAGTCCATTTTCCCACTGGTAAACTAATGTGGTTTTCTGAGTCTGAGAATGGACGGTTATCCTGCTGACAGTCGCTGAAAGTATTTGAAACAGATTTTAGTGATCTGACAATATCATTTATTCTTCAAGAGCAAATTCTTCAAATTTTATTTTGAAAACAAAAAACCAAAAATAATATGGAGCCTTAGTAAGACCTTTTGTTGCAAGACTTGAACATTCTTGTTGGAAGCCATATTTGGGGAAAGAAGCATGGAGATTTAGTTTAAGAGGATGAAAACTTAGTGTCCTTTAGGCACACAAAATGGCCAGGGTAAGAAGGTTCTATTGTTGTTATTGTCCCCAGAGCAACTTGGTTTCAATTAAATATTCAAGCCACATATACAGTTCTTAGAAATTATTGACACTTTTAGGTCAATTTATTTCCTTATAAGTCAATCACTCTCTCTCTGTCATATATATATATATCATATATATATGCATATATGTGTGTGTGAGAGAAAGACAGATAACATATTTCCAGATATGTCAACCACTCTCTCTCTCTCTCTCTCTCTCTCTCTCTATATATATATATATATATATATATACATATATATATACACGTGTGTGTGTGTGTCTGTATATGAGACATATAGATAACACATGCTTTCAAATTGAATTAATGTACAAATCATGTTAATATCAAGTAGACAGACATGCTTTTTCTCTTTCTGCCTCTTATTCTCTCTTTTGAGACAGATTTTCATGTAGTCCAGACTAGCCTTGAACTGACTAAATAGGCAAGGGTAATATCAAATTAAGCTTCATTTTTAAATTCTTTATTATTATTATTAATGTGTGCGTTAGTAAGAAGGGGTAGGGTTTTTGTACACAACATATGCATTGAGGGCAGAGGACAACTTCTGGGAGTTGGGTATCTCCTACCATGGGCTAGATAGAACTCAGGGCATCAGGCTTCAGAAGAAGTAAGCGTTTTCATCCATTGAGTTGTCTTCCCAGCCCAAATTTCGTTCTTAACTACTTCAGCCTAAATGCCAGCCCTATGATGAATTGTTTCTTTTAGGCAAGGCTTGAAACAAACAAATAATAAACAAATTTCTCTACCTTTATAGTCTAAGGAGGCTTATAAAACATTTTTCTTTAAGGTCCTTGAAACTGATGGTCTTTAACATTCCTCAGCAAGAGCAGACCGGGAGAGCTGTGCCAGAGTAGGGAGATGCTGATTAAAGAGTAGAGAATTTCAGTTGAGAGGGACCTGCTTTTGTGATCTTTTGTGCACTGTGGTAGCTCTAGTTAATAATGTATTGTATCTCTGAAAGTTGTCAAAACAGTAGACGTTTAATGTTCTTCACACAGAAACATAAATAAAGTGACAGGCATATTAATGAGCCCAATTAATCCTTGAAGAATGTACATTCATGTCAAACATCACATGTACCTTGTAAATATACACAACTAATATTTACCAATTAAAAAGAAAATATTAAGAGGCAGGAGAATTACCTCAGTGGTTAGAGCACTGGCTATTCTAACAGAGAACCTGAGTTTGGATCTGAGCACTGACATAGTGTTTTGCTACCCCTTGTAACTCCAGTTTCAGGGAATCTGATATCCTTCCTTGCCCTCCTTGGGCACCAGGCATGCACGTGGTAGACATACATACATGCAGGCAGAACACTCAAACACATAAAGCTAAAACATATTAGAAAATTAAACCTTGAACTGTAGCTTATCTTCACTTAAAGCATTACAACCTGTTTGTTCACTGCAGAGCTTGCTTTAATATTTCTTGTGGATGAAACCATAATTTTATACCTCTTTTTCAAAGGACACCATGGCCCCACTCTTCTGATCTTTCAGAGATGCATCGTTTCCTATCAGGTGTCATCATTTTAGAGAAAAATCTATAGAATCCATAGCAGGACATTCTTAGCCAATGTCACATCACTTCAGTGAAATAAAAGGGGCCAGGTGTGCATACACATTCACTATCTTCTGTTGTTGCCTATTTTAAACTTATGGCAAGGATTTTTCCCCCAAAAGTAATATTTATTGAATGTTCCCCAGCCTTCTCTCTTTCCTTTCTGATGGTAAAAATATTTCGATCAAGCGTCTTGGTTTCCCACACTAAAGCTCATCCTGCCTTCCCTTGTGTTATGGCTGTTCTCTCATTTTCCCTACTTCTTTTGCAGTCACTCTCAGGGTTTGCCTGGTATTATAATGACTTGTGCATTTGTCTGCCTCCCTGGCTGGGTAGCAAGCCCCTAGAGGATAGATAATAGATCTTGCATATATTAAGTACCAGATAAATGTTTTTTGAATTGAACCACTTCTGAATTGGATGTTTCTGGACATGATCCACACCTGGTAAATACTTACTGAATATTAAGGGAAAATAGACTCTACCCACAGGAGTCTACTATCCTACCTAGGGACATACGTAAGAAAGGAGGTCGGAGAGACTAACAAAGCCAAGATAAAGAAATGAATGTCCATATGTCAACAACTATTTATTTAGTATGTTTGTGATAAGCATTGTACTAGGTTTGCATAATAGAGTGGTAACTAAGACAGAATTAGTCTCGGTTCTCACGGATTTTTACAGATAATAAACAATGCAGGTTCTAAGTAATGCTTGCCTAGAAATTTAATAATCTACCATTTCAAGAGCATCGATGAGAAAATATGTGGATACCTTTTTGGAAAACCACTTCTCTCCCATTAAATAGATCCTTTATAGGATGCTCACACAATGCCCTTTTCCCCCTAAACAAAGAGAAGTATGTCCCTCAAAGTAATCAAAGATGCCAGCTCTCTTCTTGGAAGGGAATTCTTCAGCTGAGTGGCCCAAGAACCACAAAACTCTTAGTGTGGGTCTAGATGGTAGTCATTCAAGAGATACAAACTGAACATCAGAAATTAACATTATACATTGTTGTGCTGACTCTCCAAATTAGCAGCTCATATAGGGACATTGATTGTGAGCATACACCTTCATTGTGGGTGGGTATAGAATAGACAATGAGCTTCTGTCTCGCTTGGTGTCATCTGATGGAATCCAGTGGCCAGGTGGGGGTTGAAAAATCTGAAGGCTGCTTGTTTCAGTTCCTGGTTGTTGTGGCTGGAGCCTGGCTTGAATTTTAGCTGGAATCACTAGCCAGGGCACCTATTGGGCTTCTTGTTGTGAGCTGGGCTTCCTTACAGTGTTGTGGCTGGGTTCCCAGGGAAAGCACTGATCAAGAGAAGAGGGGATAGACGTGAGGCTGGAATAGAAGAGAAAACGACAGGTGGAATCTGACTTTCCTGAACTCCAGTTTTCAACCTGGCCTTGGGAGTCAACAGCACCACTTGCACTATTACTTTCTATTCATTAGAATCAAGTCATTAGGGCAGACCAGAGGGGTGGGGAGAGAGGAAGAGAGACACACAGAGAGACAGAGAGGCAGAGAGAATTACACATTTCATCAGGAATGGTGTCACATTTATATATAAGTTTTGAAACCATTACAAAGTTCCTCTCACTTCTGTATATCTATTCCTTTTCTCTTTGAGAAACTAAACTACGTAAACGCACTTGGGAGGCAATGCCTACTATCAGTTAACAAATACTGTAATGGGTCTGAGGATGTTGTTGGAGACAAGGCTAATGGGAATGGTGTCTACAGTTCACTGAGGACAGCTTAATACTTTTTTAAAATAGTTGTGTTTAGTTCTTCTGAAAGTTAACTTTCTTTTTACCACTTTTATTTTCTTTGGAATGATTAAGGAACGTACTTTAGATTTTGGAAACTGGGCCTCTACCCTATAAACATGAAAAAAAGAAAAGCAGTCTGGTGTTAAGAGTCAGAGGCAGATGGAAGATAGATTCTGGGAGCCCACTATGGCTATACTTATGACAGACCATTGGTTATAGCAAATGAAAATAGATTTCCCAAACCTAACATATTAAGTTCAATACATTTCTCTTCAGTAATAACTGACAGAAATTTAAGTTATAATATACCATCTCTGAGCCTTTATATCCACCACTGGGCAGTCTAAAGAAGAATGGGCTAGCAAAAGAAGGTTGATGTACTTGATGCTATTTTGTGTCATCATTGTTTATAAGAAAATTATCTGTGCCATAATTTTCTTAAAGTGTTTGAAATTAGATTCTACATTTCAAGATTGTTTTGCTTCAGATTTTTTCACTGGTTGTATCTAGGACACTTGTGCTTCAAGTATCTGGAATCTTTATAAAAGTCTATTTTGTTTCTTTTTTTCTTATTTTATTAATTAAAAAATAATTTATTTTTCCAGCTTGATCATCCCTTCTCTCTCTCCTCTCCTCCCAGTCCCTCCCCTCAACCTCTCCTCTTCCCCCACCCTCCATCCACTCCTCTTCCTTTCTCTTGAGAATAGGCAGGCCTCCCATGTATAATGGCATAATGAATTGCAGTAACTCTAGGCACCTCCTCTCCTATTAAGGCTGGATAAGTCAACCCAGTAGGAGCTAAGGGTCCCAAAAGCATGTAACATAGTCCGAGGCAACCCCTGCTCCCACTGTTAGGAGTCCCACAAAAATACCAAGCCACATACCTGTAATGTATGTGCAGAGTGCCTAAGGAAGACTCATGCAAGATCTCTGATCTCTGGTTGGTGGTTCAGTTTCTGTGACCCACTATGAGCCCAGGTTAGTTGATTCTGTTTGTTTTCTTGTGGTGTTCTTGGCCCCTTTGGTTCCTACAATCCTTTTTTCTGCTCAAGATTCCCTGAGCTATGCCTAATGTTTGGTCATGAGTCTCTGCATCAGTTGCTGGGTGAAGCCTTCCCTGATGTCAATTGGACTAGGCAACAATCTATGAGAATATCATTAGTTTCATTGTTTTTTTGTTTGTTTGTTTGTTTGTTTGCTAGTCATGTTTAGTTCTATCCTAGGTCTCTGGGCTGTCCAGCCTCTGGGTCCTGGCCCTTCAGGCAGTGTCAGAAGTGGGCTCCCTTTCACGGTATGGGTCTGACGCTGGACAAATCATCCATTGGCTACTCCCAAAATTTCTGCACCACCTTTACTCCAGCTCTCTTTGTAGGCAGGGAAAATTGTAGGTCAAAGGTTATGTGGCTGGACTGTTTCTAAATGTATCATAATTTCTATAAAGAATAACCATTATAGGAAAGGAGATTCTTAGATGTTAGCCCAAGCAGTGTAAAGTGCTTCCCAGCTTGTTGGGGGAAAGTGGGGGAGCAAAGGCTTGCATGAGAAATGTAGAATGAGCAGTGGTTAGTTACGGAGTTAGCACATTGTTAACTTTGCTTAATTGCTATGCATGTTGATTGCATCAATTGCTAACAGGTTATACTAACTGGAAACAACTGGTCCTGAACTCAGAATTCCTTTGCTACTGTGAAAGGTCTAACTCATAGGCATGCTTTCTTGTTCCATGTCCCCCAAATTCTGCAGCACCTCTCTAGGTGTCTTTCATACCCAGTACTGACAGGGAAGGTTCCCAAGATGGAAAGGCAGTAGCTCACCAGAAAAACATGCTGAGGTCAGTATTGTAATCATTCTGCATGTTCCTAGCTGTGAAGTACAACTCCAGTGCCAGGAGAGGAAGAGAGACAGACCAGGATGGGAGCCTGGGGAGGTGTGAGGAATCTTAGGCAGATAAGACATATTTTATTCACTGGCACACAGGCCGTTAGACAGGCACGCAGCAGCACAGACCATTTAAACATAGGTGGGAATAAACACCACACACACACACACACACACACACACACACACACACACACAAAGACTAAGCCACACAGGCCTACAGACAGACACAAACATAGGCAGGCTAGCAAAGGTGAAGAAGACAGGTCCTCTGACTTCAAGTATGGACATTCAAGTACTCTGCCTCCCCCCCAAAGTCGTTGCACAACAGAATATATCAATGCTTTCTTTGGGGTTCCGCAGACACTTGACATCAACCATCATTTTCTGACTTATAACATCCTCAGATGCCTGACATTGGCCACCTTGCCTCATGCCAGATATCCATATCAGCACTGTTACCTAAACATAAACTGGCCCATAAGGACTTCTGATCCCTGAAATGGCAAGTGCAAAAAATATGCAGTATGAAATTCTACCCTGCAGAACTATTTCCTGAAGTTCACTGAGAAGAGCTTCATGATAAAGTAGCTCTGCAAGTGAGTCCACAAGCTACGGTTCTCTGTCTGCAGTCTTCGGTGGGAAAAGTAGTGGTTCTGACTGTGTACAATATTTTGTTACTCTGAGGAACTTCATGAAGCAAATATTTGCCGGGATTTGGCTGTTAAACTTCAGTTAAGACAGTTTACAGAATTAGAATTATGATCTTTCTTTTTCTCCACCAACTCAAACTTCACAGTAGCTTCTGAGTGATCTCAGAGTAAATTTCAAACTTCCACAGTGCTGTTTCCATGATCCATAGAATGTCAAGCTATTCTCTCTATGCATCTAGATTCCATTAACCCAGACCTATGTGTCCTTGTAAGCATTCACTATCAACACGACATAGCCTAGAATCTTCTGAAACAGGAGACTCAGTTGAGCGATCTTTGTTATCAGGTTGGGTGTGTCTTTGAGGGACTGTCTTAGTTGATAATTGCAGTAGGTAAACCAAGGTCATTATGGACACCATTCAATGGGAAAATGGTCTTGGGCTCACAAGGAAGCAAGGTAGGAATGAGCCTGAGCAAGGAGCAAGCTGCATTCTTCTATGGTTCCTGTTTCAAGTTCCTGCCCTGACCACAGGAAGAACAACCAAACTACAATAATATGTTATGCTATCATTCTGTAACATGCTTTTCCATGTTCAGGTGGGTTTTTTTCTCTTTTTTCAAAATTGATTTTTATTGAGCTCTACATTTTTCGCTGTTCCCTTCCCTGCCTCTCCCCTCTCCTTCAACCCTCCCCCAAGGTCTCCATGTTCCCAATTTATTCAGGAGATCTTGTCTTTCTCTACTTCCCATACTTAGATCTATGTATGTCTCTCTTAGTGTCTCATTATTGTCTAAGTTCTATGGGATTGTGATTTGTAGGCCAGCTCTCTTTGCTTTATGTTTAAAAACCACTTATGAGTGAGTACATGTGATACTTGTCTTTCTGTGTCTGGGTTACCTTGCTCAAAATGATGTTTTCTAGCTCCATCCATTTTCCTGAAAAATTCAAGATGTCGTCATTTTTTTCTGCTGTGTAGTACTCCATTGTGTAAATGTACCACATTTTCCTTATTCATTCTTCGGTCGAGGGGCATTTAGGTTGTTTCCAGGTTCTGTCTATGACAAACAATCCTGCTATGAACATAGTTAAGCACATGTCCTTGTGGTATGATTGAACATCCTTTGGATATATACTCAAAAGTGGTATTACTGGGTCTTGAGGAAGGTTGTTTCCTAATTTTCTGAGAAATCGCCACACTGACATCCAAAGGGGCTGTACCTGCTTGCACTCCCACCAGCAATGCAGAAGTGTTCCCTTTACTCCACAACCTCTACAGCATAATTTGTCATCAGTGTTTTTGATCTTGGCCATTCTTACAGGTGTAAGTTGGAATCTCAGAGTTGTTTTGATTTGCATTTCTCTGATGACTAAGGATGTTGAACATTTCCTTAAGTGTCTTTCAGTCATTTTAGATTCCTCTGTTGAGAGTTCTCTGTTTAGGTCTGTACTCCATTTTTTATTGGATTATTTGTTCTTTTGATGACCAATTTCTTGAGTTCTTTGAATATATTGGAGATCAGACCTCTGTCTGATGTGGGATTGGTAAAGATCTTTTCCCATTCTGTAGGCTGTCGTTTTGTCTTATTGACCATGTCCTTTGCTTTACAGAAGCTTTTCATTTTCAGGAGATCCCATTTATTAATTGTTTCTCTCAGTATTTGTGCTACAAGGGTTATATTTAGGAAGTGGTCTCCTGTGCCAATGTGTTCAAGTGTACTTCCCACTTTCTCTTCTATAAGGTTCAATGTGTCTAACTTTATGTTGAGGTCTTTGATCCGTTTGGACTTGAGTTTTGTGCATGATGATAGATATGGGTCTATTTTCATTATTATGAAAATATAATTTATGCCAGCACCATTTGTTAAATATGCTTTCTTTTTTCCATTTTATATTTTTTGTTTCTTGGTCAAAAATCAAGTGTTCAAAGGTGTGTGGATTAATATCCAGGTCTTTGATTCAGTTCCATTGGTCCTCCTGTCTGTTTTTATGCCAATACCAGGTTGTTTTCAGTACTGTAGCTCTGTAGTAGATTTGAAGTCAGGTATTGTGATGCCTCCAGAAGGTCTTTTATTGTACAGGATTGTTTAGGCTATCCTGGGTTTTTTGCTTTTCCATATGAAGTTGAGTACTGTTCTTTCGAGGTCTGTGAAGAATTTTGCTGGGATTTTGATGGCATTGCATTGAATCTGTAGATTGCTTTTGGTAAGATTGCCATTTTTACTATGTTAATTCTACCTACCCAAGACCATGGAAGATCTTTCCACTTCCTGGTGTCTTCTTCAATTTCTTTCTTCAAAGATTTAAAGTTCTTGTCATACAAGTCTTCCATTTGTTTGGTTTGAGTTACTCTGAGATATTTTATGCTAATCGTGGGTATTATGAAGTGTGATGTTTCTCTGATTTGTTTCTCAGCCCTTTTATTATCTGTGTATAGGAGGGCTACTGATTTTTTTTGAGTTAATCTTGTATCCTGCTACATTACTGAAAGTGTTTATGAGTTGTAGAAGTTTCTTGGTAGAATTTTTGGGGTCACTTATGTAAACTATCATATCATCAACAAATAGTGAGAGTTTGAGTTCTTCTTTTCCGATTTGTATCCCCTTGATCTCCTTTTGTTGTCTTATTGCTCTAGGTAGGGCTTCAAGAACTATATTGAATAGATATGGAGAGAGTGGCCAACCTTGTCTTGTTTCAATGGGATTGCTGTGAGTTTCTCTCCATTTAGTTTGATGTTGGCTGTTGGCTTGCTGTATATTGCCTTTATTATGTTTAGGTATGTTCCTTGTATCTCTGCTGTCTCCAAGACCTTTATCATGAAGGGATGTCGTATTTTGTCCAAAGCTTTTTCAGCATCTAATGAGATGAATATGTGGTTTTTATTTTTCAGTTTGTTTATATGGTGGATTACACCAAACTCAATTTCTATCTTAAATGTTTGGGTTTAGAAAATATAGTGGGTGAGAAATAGTAACTCTTTAATTTTGTTTTTGGTTACTAAATAGACTGAATAATTTTCATGTGACATTTGGCAATTTAAAAAATTATTTGTGGGAAATCTTTTCTTGTTTTTTTACATGTTTTCAATCTAAACACATACTTAATACTATTTTTCCAATATTTTATAAACACCAGTGTACTACTAAATAGGAACTGACAAAAACATTGTCAAAAGTATGATGCTGAAATTTTCCTTTTGATAAATAAGTATCTAGATAAATCAGTAGCTAGAACCAACTACTGGCTTATGGATGGCAGTGTTTTACTATATTGATGTTGGGCTTGGGTTCCAGAAATCTGCACATGCAGAGCATGTGTTCTGACTCTGAGACACACCCAGCCTGATAATTGCTTCAATCCAGACAGAGAGGATATGCTATATTCAGACCGGGCAAACTGGGGAAGTTTAACAATAACACTACCTACAAAGCTTGGCTGGGATGTCGGGAGACAAAGTATAGAAGAACCATGCACTTAAAAGCACAGCATTCTTATTATCCTTTGGCTCCTACTACATTACATCCTAACCATAGTTTCCCTCCCTCCTCTCCCCCGCCAGTCCCTCCTTTCCACCTCCCTTCTCCCCAAGATCCACTATTCCTCTAGGGTAGGTCT